>PVKC010011088.1:0-25065 GCA_004027635.1 Crocidura indochinensis
TTCTTCTTCTTCTTCTTCTTCTTCTTCTTCTTCTTCTTCTTCTTCTTCTTCTTCTTCTTCTTCTTCTTCTTCTTCTTCTTCTTCCTGTAGCTGGTAACCAAGTGTAATTTAGATGTCAAGGTGCAGACTTTTTAAACAAAGAGTTATGTGGTAAAGCAGAGGAGCACTTCCAACTCTTGAAGTGAGTAAGCATAACTTGATGATGAAGCAGCAGTACTGACTCAAATCAGTGCCTTTGTAAAAATTCTAAAAATGGCCATGTGAGGTATCTTATGAGAAAGCTGAGAAGGTGAGAATGGATTGAGTTGGCTTCACCAGTCTAACAAATAGCATCTTCTGGATTCCTCAGTGCCTAAGTAGCAATCTGTAGAGTACCAGATTAGGACAAGATTCCTAGCAAAGTAGAACCAAATTTTAATCCCATCTTTTCCTGATTATGTTCCTGCCAGTTTCACTAGCAAATTCACTTTGGGGAATTATGTAGGAAGACACACCTGAATCCTGATAACAGATACTGAAAAATAAACAGCAAACCATCTACTTCCTGGAAATCCATCCCCTGAACATTTCAAGAATTTTTTTTAAGAATGAGCCTTTTATTCTAAATCATATATATATATATATATATATATATATATATATATATACATTTTATGGATGTGTGTTTATGGTGCAATTTTGATCTAAATTTTTATTTAAGTATCATGATTATAACCATGTTCATAGGTGAGTTTCAGTCATAAAAAGAATACCCCCCTCAACAATGCAACATTCACACCATCAATGCACTCCACCTCCCCTTTTCCTGCCTGTATTGCAACAGGCATTCTACATCTCTCATTCTTTAATATTGTCATGCTAGTTATTAGTGTAGTTTTTTCCTAACAGCATTAAAAACTCTATGGTGAGCTTCAAATTGTGATCCAGTCCTTCTGGCCCTCCCAGTCCTTAACTCTATTGTTTCTGGGCCTCATTATAGCAATGTCTTTAATTTTTCTTAAAACTCATAGATAAGTTATACCATTCTGTGTCTAACTCTCTCCCTCTGACTTTTTTTCACTCAGCATAATAGATTCCATGTACATCCATGCATAGGAAAATTTCAAGACTTCATCTCTCCTGCAGCTGTTTAATATTCCATTGTGTATATGTACCACAGTTTCTTTAGCCATTCATCGCTTGCAGAGCATCTTGGTTGTTTCTAGAGTCTAGCTATTGTAAATAGCTCTGCAATGAATATAGGAGTAAGGAAGGTATTTTTATTATGTTATTGTGTTCCGAGGGTATACCTCTAGGAGTGGAATAGCTGAATTAAATGGGAGCTCAATTTCCAATTTTTTTTGAGGAATCTCCATATTGTTTTCCATAAAGGCTGGAGTAGACAGCATTCCCAATAACAGTGAATAACAGTTCCTTTCTTTCCACATCCCCAGCAGCACTGATTGTTCTTGTTCTTTGTTATGTGTGCCAGTCTCTGTGGTGTGAGATGGTACCTCATTGTAGCTTTGATTTGCATTTCCCTGATGATCTGTGATGTGAAGCATATTTTTCATGTGTTGTTTGGCCATTTGTATTTCTTCTTTGAGGAAATGTCTGTTCATTTCTTCTACCCATTTTTGATGGGGTTATGTTTTTTCTTAAGTTCTGTCAGCACCTTGTATATTTAAAATGGAAATCCTCTCCAAAGCATTATATGGATTTAATGTCATCCTTCTAAAGATACCCATGACATTTTTCAAAAAAGTGGATCAAACACTTCTGAAATGCATTTAAAACAGTAAGCACCCACGAATAACTAAAGCAATCCTTGGGAAAAAAGAATATGGGAGGCCTTACTTTCCCCAATTTTAAACTTTACTACAAAGCAATAGTTATCAAAACAGCATGGTATTGTAATAAAGACAGATGCTCAGACCAGTGGAATAGACTTGAGTATTCAGAGATGTTCCCCAGACATACAATCAACTAATCTATGATAAAGAGGCAAGAAATTCAAAATGGAGCTAGAAAAATCTCTTCAACCAGTGGCACAACTGGTTAGCCACTTGCCAAAAATAAATAAATCAGACCCCCATCTAACACCATGCACAAGGCTCAAATCCAAATTGATTAAAGATCTTGATATCAGGCCTGAAACCATAAGGTATAAAACAACACATAGGTAAAACACTATATGACATTGAGTCTAAAGACATCTTCAAGGAGGAAACAGTACTCTCCAATGGAAGCAGAGATAAACAGATATTAAGCTGAGAAGTTTCTGCACCTCAAAGGAAATAGTGCCTAAGATACAAAAGCCACCCACAGAATAGGAGAAACTATTCATCCAGTACCCATCAGACAAGGGAGTAATATCAAGGATCTTTTGATTTTATGTTACAGTACAATTTCATTGTGGAGAGATGCCTTTGATTGGCCTTCAAAGGGATGCATTCTGAACGAATGGCAATGGGAATAGGAGTCAATAAACAAGCTTGTCCAGAAAGGCCTATTTCAATGGGCATCAATGAAAAGATATAAAATGGTCTAGCATTAGCTCCCTGAGGAGCTAATCCTAACTCAATCCCCATACATAAATTGCCTGAAATACTGAGACATTCTGCTTGTGCTCACACTTAATTTCCAGAAATTGGCTAGTCATTCTCTTCCCAGGATTGACTTCAAATAATTTTATATATTTTATTTCATTCTCAGGATTAAAAAATTTTATATACAACTTAAAATATATATTTTTATATACAACTCACTTCTTTTTAAAAGCAGGCTACATGTCTCTGACTCACTCACTTCCTTAAATTAACTAATCTATATTGGGGCTGGAGAGATAGCATGAAGGTAAGGTGTCTGCCTTTCATGCAGAAGGTCATTGGTTCGAATTCGGGCATCCCATATGGGCCCCCGAGCATGCCAGGAGTAATTTCTGAGCGTGGAGTCAGGAGTAACCCCTGAGTGCTGCCGGGTGTGACCCAAAAAACAAAAATAAAAAAAATTAACTAATTTATAAAAAGTAGAAATTATCTGCCTAATCATCTTAGAGACATATAAAGTTTTCCTTCGAATTCTCTCTCTCTCTCTCTCTCTCTCGAATTCTTTTTTGTCAATATGAACAGTTTATTCTCTTTATTTTTAATCTTTATTTAAGCACAGTGGCTACAAAAATGTTTGTAGTTGGGTTTAAGTCATAAAGAGAACACCCGGCCCTGGAGATAGCATGGAGGTAAGGCATTTGCCTTTCATGCAAAAGGTCATAGGTTCAAATTCCGGTGCCCCATATGGTCCTCCATGCCTGCCAGGAGCAATTTCTGAGCATGGAGCCAGGAGTAACCCCTGAGCACTGCCGGGTGTGACCCCCCCAAAAAAAAATAAAAAAAATAATATGAAATTGTACTGTAACATAAAATCAAAAGATCCTTGATATTACTCCCTTGTCTGATGGGTACTGGATGAATAGTTTCTCCTATTCTGTGGGTGGCTTTTGTATCTTAGGCACTATTTCCTTTGAGGTGCAGAAACTTCTCGACTTAATATAGTCCCATCTGTTTATCTCTGCTTCCATTGGAGAGTACTGTTTCCTCCTTGAAGATGTCTTTAGACTCAATGTCATATAGTGTTTTATCTATGTGTTGTTTTATACCAACTTCAGCAGTGCAACATTCCCAACACCTATGCCCCCTCTCTCCTATGCCACCTCTTTCCTGTATTAGACACAGTCATTATACTTCTCTCACTTGTTATCATTATCATGATAGTTGTTAGTGTAGCTATTTTTCTAACTAAACTTAACACTCTTTGTTGAAAGCTTAATATGGTGGGCTGGTCATTCTAGCCCTCATCTCCATTATCTCATTATTACAATAATGTCCTTATTTTTCTTAAAACTCATAAATGAGTGAAATTATTGTGTCTATCCCTGACTTATTTTACTCAGTATAATAGTTTCCATATTCATCCACATACAGGAAAATTTCATGACTTCATCTATCCTGAGAGCGGTATAGTATTCCATTGTGTATATGTACCACAAGTTTCTTTAGCCATTCTTCTCTTGAAGGGCATCTTGGTTGTTTCCAGATTCTGGCTATTGTAAATAGAGCTGCAATAAATGTAAGTGTGAAGAAGGCATTTTTGCATTGTGTTATTGTGTTCCTAGGGTATATCCCTGGGAGTGGTATAGCTGGATTATATGGAAGCTCAATTTTCATATTTTTGAGGGATCTCCATATTGTTTTCCATAAAGGCTGTACTAGATGCCATTTCCATCAGCAGTAAATAAAAGTTTCTTTCTTTCCACATCATCACCAGCACTGATTGAAAATAATATCTTATATTTTTCTTAAAACCCATAGATGAGGCTATTCTGTGAGTATCTCCTCTCCTTTGACCTGTTTTACACAGCATAATAGAATGCATGTACATCCATGTATAGAAAAATTTCATGACTTTAATCTCTCCTGACTGTTGCATAATATTCTGTTGTATACATGTACCACTGCCTTTTTAGCCATTCATCTGTTGAAGGGCATCTCGGTTGTTCCCAGAATCTGGCTATGGTAAATAGTACTGCAATGAATATAGGTGTGAGAAAGGAATTTTTGAATTGTATTTTTGTATTCCTAGGGTATATTCCTAGAAGTCGCATAGCTGGATCAGATAGGAGCTCAATTTCCAGTTTCTTGAAGGATCTCCATATTGTTTTCCATAAAGGATGGACCAGACAGCATTCCCACCAGCAGTAAATAAGAGTTCCTTTATCTCCACATCACCGCCATCATCAATTGTTTTTGTTCTTTGTGACATGTGTCAGTCTCTGTGGTGTGAGACGATACCTCATTGTAGTTTTGATTTGCATCTCCCTGATGATTCGTGATGTGGAGCATTTTTTCATGTGTCTTTTGGCCATTTGTATTGCTTCTTTGAGGAAATGTCTGTTCATATTTCCCCTTTCTTATATGAATGCCCTTGATATCTTTTTTTTTTTTTTTTTTGCCTAACCCCTTTGGCAAGAACTTCCAGCACTGTGTGAGCTAGGAGTCATGAGAGAAAACAGCCTTGTCTTGCACCAAGTTTTAGAGGAAAAGCATTTAGGTTATCTCTACTAAGAATATTATTTGCCATTGGCATGTGGTAAAAAGCCTTGACTATATTGAGAAAAGTTCCTTTAATTCCATCTAAATGAGAGTTTTTATCAAGAATGGGTGTTGGGTCTTATGAAATGTTTTCTCTGCACCTATTGATATGATCGTATGGTTTTTATTTGTTGTTGTTGTTATGGTGTATTATGTTGATTAATTTACATATATTATACCATCCTTGCATTCCTGAAATGAATCCTAATTGTACATGGTGTATGACCTTCTTGATAATTGTTGCATCCTATTTGTGATGATTTTGTTGAGGACTTTTGCATCTGTGTTCATTAGGGATATTAGTCTATTAGTCTGTAGATTTTTTTCTTTTCCTTTCTTTTCTTTTATTTTTCTTTTCTTTTTTTTTTTTTTTTTGATCATCTCTGTCTGGTTTTGGCATCCGGATTATGTTAATTTGATAAAAATACTTGGGATTGTGCCTGATTCTTTCATTTCATGAAAGATCCTGAAAAGGATTCGTAGTGTCTCTTCTTGAAATGTTTGAAATAATTCGTTAGTGAATACATCTGGGCCCGGGTTTTGTTCTTTCGGGAGAATTTTAATTAACATTTTAATTTATCAGTAGTGATGAGTCTGTTTAGATATGCTAGGTTATCCTGGGTTAACCATGGAAGATAATAAGAATCTAATAATATATCCATTTTTAAGGATCTATGTTTCATGGCATAAATTTCTCAAAGTAGTCTCCAATTACCATTTGAATCTCTGCAGTATCTTTAGTGATCTTCTCTTTCCATTTCTAATCCTGTTTATTAAGCTTCTATGTCCACTTTTCTGTGAGTTTTGCTAGTAGTTTGCTTATGTTTTCAAAGAACCAACTTTTGCTTTCCTTGATTTTTCAGATTTTTTTTTATTTCCATTTTGTTGATTTCTGCTTTAGACTTTGTTATTTCCTCTGCCTACCTATTTTTGGTTCTTTTTGTTGATCATTTTCTTATTTTATAAACTGTGTCATTAAGTTATTTATGTAGTCCCCTTCTTCCTTCCTGATATATGCTTGCAAAGCTATAAAGTTTCCTCTTAGTGCTGCTTTTCCTGTTTCCCGCAAATTCTTATAATTCATGTCTTCATTTGTTTTTGTTCAAGAAATATTTTTATTTCCTTATTAATTTCATGTGTGACCCAATGCTTGTTCAATAATGAGCTGTCTAATTTTCAGGCGTTAAAGGTTTTCTTCACTGTCCCTTTTTAGTTCATTTCTAATTTCAGTGCATTATGATATATAAAGGCAGTTCATACAATTTCTATCCTTTTGATTTTATGGTGGTATGTTTTATGGGCCAGTATGTTATCTATTCTAGATAATGGCCCTACTTTAAACTTTTTACATAAATTTTCATTGCTTTAATCTAAACCATTCTGCTTTCCTGGCAAATTCTTTTAAATTCTCATTGCTTAGACCCATGGAAATCAAGTCCAAGTTCCTCTCCCTTTAGGCTACTCAGCTTTATTTGTCTTCAGATAATCTTAACAATGTGATCAGAACACAAGAACCTCCAATTACATTGATCACACAAATCTTACAAGTCTTACAAGTGTTACACTGGTCAAAAATAATTAATCTTAGAATCCAGATTACTAGTCTAGGCAATGACTTACAAGGGCAAGGCTAAGTGGTAGAGGATGTAGTCTCTGTATTAGAAAGATAGCCTGGCTCCTTTGAAGGAGAGCCATATCTACCTAAGGTTTGCATTTAGGAAAGTAGTGCCTATAAAATTCTGACGGATAAAATTTGGTAAAACCAAGATAACCTTTGATGATAACCTTTGTTTAGTTATGTTGAAAGAAAATGTTGAGTTTAGAAATAACATTTGATAATCTGTGATGAAATAAATGCATAAATATATCATGCTGATGACTATAAGAAAAGAATGTCTCAAGAAAACAAGGGAAAGAAATAAGAAAAGGGCACATAGACATAGTTTATCTAGGAAGGCACTTGTTTTTCATGCATGCCACCAGGGTTCAACCCCTTACATGGCAAATGGCATTTTTATTTAGCACAGTACCATATGCCAAGACCCTAACTTGCTAAAACACACCCTTGAACAAAAAGAAGAGAAAATTAATTTTATCCTATTTTTATAAAAAGTTGAAATCCAATTATAAATTATTTGACTTGTTTGACAGAGGAAAATAACTATAAGTGTAAATTAGTGTATAAATATATTAGTAACAGGAATTGCCTGTGGTATAAGTAACATTGAAAGTGCTGACACAATATTAAACCTATGTTTAAAGCAACTGTATTTTTTTCCAGTTATCCAAGACTAACCTCTTCCACAATTTTTCTCTTTTGGTTCTATGTTTTAGACCCTTTTCTCACTTTCCATCTCAAAAATTATTTTAGCATAAAATTAAAGCATTATTTTAATGAATTTTCCTTTTGCTTTATCATCCCAACTTTAAATTTTTTGGAAGAATCAAAAAGAAAACTGTAAATATAAGGCTTTTAATTCGCACTTTTTTTGGTATAAGTGGTGGCAAGGTACAAGACCTTCTTTCTCTACTTTTTTTATTTCCAATACTCTGATTTCTAACTCTTACTGCTACTGAATATTTTTGTGCTTTATGGCTACCTTCAACCACACTAAGCCACTTGTCAACTTTAGTTTATTTCCTCTGCCATATTTTAACTTGTTCCAATCTTTTTCTCAATTTATTCTGAATTTCTTCTCATTTTCCTTTTCTGTGTCTTCCCCTATCCAACTAAAAGAATGCAAATATTTTCTGTCTAAGCACAGCTAAGTCTAGCAAAAATCTAGACCATGAGTCAACCTTACATCTTACAAATGCAATTTGGTTGTCTCTTCTCTAGACACACACACACACACACACACACACACACACAAACACGTAAAACACACATGATATTTATACCAACTTTATTCATAATGCCAAACTTCGGAAGTAACATCTGTCATAGATTATGAATTAAAAATAAACTGTACATTTATACAGAATATTATTCAAAGAAGAAGGCATATTAGCTATGAAAGTAGAAAAAAACAAAAATAGGGAGCCGGGAGGTGGCGCAGGAGGTAAGGTGCCTGCTGCCTTGCCTAGGACGGACCACGGTTCTATCCCCCAGTTCCCATATGGTCCCCCATGCCTGCCAGGAGCGACTTCTGAGCATGGAGCCAGGAGTAACCCCTGAGAACTGCTGGGTGTGCCCCCCCAAAAAAAAGAAAAAACAAAAGGAGGAATCCTACAACTATATTGCAAAATTTAAAAAATCTGAAGATGTGGTCCTAATGTCTATGACAGGGATAATGCCATAGTGAATGTCTATGTCTATGGTCCTAATTCTATGACATCTGGAAAAAAATAAATCAGAGGCAATTGTAGATCACTAGATACCAAGCCCTTGATGGAAGGAAAGGATGAACAGATTATGTATAAAGCTTTTGGGATACAGCAATAACAATAACAATTCTTCATGATATGATAAAGTATATACATATATATATACCATAATTTTGTCACACCAATAGAATATAAAAAGAGAATGAGCATTACCTCATTTTATTGTGCTTCACTTAATTGTATTTGCTTTTTTATAAACTGAAGTAAATCAATTGTGTGAAATAAATATGCTGATGTCATTTTTCCATCAACAGGTGTTAACTTCACATTTCTGTCAAATTTGTGTAATTCTTTAAATATTGCAATATTTCAAACTTTTTCATTATTAATGTATTGGTTGGTTTTGAAGAGTGTGATAAATGACCCTTGGTGTTACTATTACAATTGTTTCAAGGGCTATATAAGATGATAAACTTAACAGATAAATGTGTATGTTCTGAGTATTCAAATAACTATATTCTTCCACTATCTTCTCTAGATACAAAAATTTAAGGGTATGGAATTTGACCATTTTCTTGGAAAATTCATATCCATTCATATAGCTGCTGTTTACCTTAGTTTACTAGAATAGATATAGATCATAGGAACTCAGAATATGCACTTTCTCTAACTATTCTGTTAAGTCCTGAGTTATATTAACTTCAACATCATCTCTCCAAATTGTTTTGCTTTGGAGAGACAAGAGCAAATGGCAAAAGACATTCACAAGATTAGGTTCTGTTTGCTTCCATTAGCCTCTGCTTCCTGATTTTTTAAAACAAACCCTAAATTGTAGGTGTGATTATATATAAAACAACCCTTATGCATAGGAAAAATCAACAATAATGTCAAAAAAAGACAATAAATGACTCTAGGGAGAAAATGTGGATGTAGCTCAGTAAAGAAAGGAGAGACCTAGACAGGGTATTTCTTTTTACTCAAACCTTAATGCCTTTTCACATGCATGTATTCTGTATTCAAAAAGTACTGTAAAGTGGAAAATTTGTTAAACAATTTTTCTTAAAAATAAATAATAACACATGATTTATGATACCAATGAGATAAATGGAAAAATAGGACATTATTTAAAAATATTAATTTATACTGGTTCTTCCATTAATTTGATGTCTGTTTGATATAATTAAAGTTACTTAACTATTCTGTCTTTCCTTGTGGAATGAGAAAATAAGATCAAATAAACTTGATCTTGTTTGTTTTATTCATTTATTTTTAAGCTATAAGTATCCATTCAAGAAATAAATGAGTACAATGCTAGTTAACTTTTTCTGCACAATCATGCCAAAACCTAGTATTTAAAACACTAGCCATTTAATAAAATACTCAGCATTTAACTTAATTCCATTATGTAAAACAATAATCTGGCTGATGTTAGCCATAGTTTATTCTGCTCATCTTTTTATGTGTCAATTATAAAATTTCGGGCCGGGCGGTGGCGCTGAAGGTAAGGTGCCTGCCTTGCCTGAGCTAGTTTAGGACAGACCGTGGTTCAACCCCCCCAGTTTCCCATATGGTCCCCCAAGCCAGGAGCAACTTCTGAGTGCATAGCCAGGAGTAACCCCTGAGTGTCACCAAGTGTGGCCCAAAAACCAAAAAAAAAAAAATTATCAACTCTCAGTCATCTAAGGTGGCTCTACTTCTTGAGTATATGATAGATAGAGGCTGAGGTACATACTCTTGATTATTATAGTCACCTGTAAGTCAAATAGACTTACTGGGAAATAGAAATGCATGAGGAAAGAGAGAAGCAAAGTTTCTGAAAGCATGTGCTTCCCATCTATCTGCAGCATGTTAGTAAATAAACATTGATAAACAAACAAAAAATCCTGTCCATATTTTGGAGCAAAGAATGAAACTCTAACATAATGAGAACTATAAAGTACAGGGTAGTCAATTAGGGAAAATAATTATGAAAATCTGAATTGAGATGGGCCATAAAAAACATCTCAGAAGATAAATTATTAAGCCAATGAAATTTTCTGTATACTTACGTATAACTTAACACAACTTAAGAGAAATTATGTTGCCGAATTTTCAAAAATGTTCAATGTCATACTTTGATCTGTGCAAAAACCGATAGCTAACTACAGAAGACTGACTGTGACAAACACTACAGGGCAGAATTTATCCTGGGACCAATAAGAAAGATCCTTGCCTAAGTTTTTGCCTATGATCTATACAACAACCAAGAGCTCTAATTCCAGAGGTCTGACTGTGACAATTGAGACTGAGCAGAACTTCTGGGTACAAAATGAAAGACTCTATCCTTGGCTTCATCCTAGGATTGGTGCAAAAACCAAGACCACTAATTACAGAAGACTGATTAAAACAACAGGGATGGAACAGAACTTCTAGAAACATAAAGTAAGATTCTACCGTAGGCTTCATCCTATGACCTTTACGAATACCAAGACTTGTAGTTATAGAGTCCTGATTTTATCATCCATGACTGAGCAGAAAGTTTTCTGGCACCATAAAAATATCTGGGAGAGTGAAAAAGAGGAAGAAAAACCCCTGAATCTCTTAGGCCAAGGGAATTTCCTTTCTAATCTCCCCAATATTTACTGTGCCTGAGCAAAAAAAAAAAAAAAAAAAAAAAGGTATGATTTTTTTCCTATTTATTTTGTGCTTGTGTTCTTGTTTGGTTGTTGTTTTTATTGTTGTGTGCTTTTTTTTGTAGTCGCTGGTTTCAGGTTTTTTGTTTGACTTTTTGTTGTTATTGTCATTGCAGTTTTGTTTTTCATTTTTCTATTTTTTTGCCTTTCTGTTATGTTTTTCTTCTTTTTACCCTTTTCTTTTAAATTAATATTTATAACTTCTAGATGGACTTCTCCCAGTTTTTTGTTTGTTTTATTTTTTGTTTGTTTGTTTTTATTTTTATTTGTTTTGGTTTTATTTTTTGCCTTTGTTTTCTTTTTCCTTTTGTATTCTTTTCCTTTCTATTTTTTCTTTTCTTTGCAAACAGAAACACATAACCTGAATTATCTTGCTCTGCCTCATAAATTGAGGGGGAAAAATGAATGGTATCAAGACCAGACAGTCGTATGAATATTGAGTAGAAATAAAAAAAATCAGAATTAAACACCGATTCTAAAACAAATGACAACAGAATTGATACCCAATCTTCAAACTAGACATAGAGGAGACCACTTATATTAACAGTCCAGGGGGCGCACAGGAGGAGGATTTGGGATGTATGCTGGGAACAGGGGTGGAGGGAGGTCAACACTGGTGGTGGGAATTCCCCTGATTCAATGTCACTACGTACCTAAAATATTGCTGTGAAAGATTTGTAATTCACTTCAGTCACAATAAAATTATTTAAAAAATGTTCATTTATGTTTTTGTCAAATTTTTGCCTGAACACCTTTTGTAGACCCTATGTCTGGGTCTACAAGTTAAAGGAAGAAGTAACTCTTCTTGTTTTTTTTTTTTTTCTGTTGAGACTTTTTAAAAATCCCATCTAGAATAATGAAAATCAAGTAGTTAACAATGGATTCTAAATCTATACAGTGTCCCTAACATGGTGCTAGATAACACAGGGATTAAGTGAGGTAAAATGCCACTCCTTTATTCAAGAAGTACAACATTCAGTTAGAAAAACTTGCTACATTCCAAAAAGGACAAAAAACAATATGAGGTAGCAAACCGAATGAAGATAAATTCATAGTTCTCTTCAAGTATAAGGTTTCTCCAGGTGTTCCAGCTGTTTGAATACTATCTGCCCCCCCCCCATTTCCTGCTGTGTTAAGTGTCCCATAGTAAATTATCCTGTGGAGAGGAAATGTTACTCAGCCTGACATCACCAGGCTCCATCACACCCTCTCACACACCTGCTCACAACACCATATCCCTCAGACACCTGTCATCACCCACAAAACACTTCCCTTCTATAATCTAACCATCAGCCTATAAGTTCACATCATCCTAATTTTTCCATTGAGATAAGACATCCATTGAGATAAACATAGAAGAACAGAATGAAGAGAAACTGTCACTTTAAACGTATAGTACAAAATGCACATTAATCGAAGCTCTGTATTTCTTTCTTTATGGTAGTTCAAAAGAGGAGAGCAAAACCCGTGTAGAAAACAATTTGAAAGTTGGAAAATCTTGAAAAGGGAAGGTATCCTTATGGACGAAATACTTTCCAGAGATCAGAGTACCTAAGTTCTAAAAATGGTATTAATATTCCATTGTATAATTGGTGTATGAATACTGTGAATTTGAATTTTCTTATCTTTAAAGTCAAAATAATTAATATTATATATTTTATCCAATTAATCGAACTGTTCTAATTTTTTTTTTGGTTTTGGGCCACACCCGGTGACGCTCAGGGGTTACTCCTGGCTATTCGCTCAGAAGTCACTCCTGGCAGGCACGGAGGACCATATGGGGAACCGGGGGATCGAACCACAGTCCGTCCTAGGTTAGCGCAGGCACCTTACCTCCAGCGCCACCGCCCGGCCCCTGTTCTAATTTTCAAATGTAATAAGCAGATGAATTTATTTTGTAAAATATAATTTAAATTATACTATTATAGTATAAATATATTATACTATAAGTGTAAATTACACTATCAATAGATTGATAGCTATATCTATAATCAAGAAGGGAATATTTAATTTTATTAATTGATGTGACCTAAATAAAGGAGACACTTAGAGATGGACTAGCTATAAACCAGCAGTACTGTGCTAATCAGAGTAACACCCCTGTCTCAGTGGACATGTCTACATGTAAAACTTGGAACACATAGTAATTATCAAAATAGACACATGAACAAATTCTTCTGTGGAACTTGATTTCAGTTTATATAATTTTAACTTTAAACTTAATTTTTAAAGAATATGTAATTATAATCAAATATAATTTTAATAGTAATTTCTGCACTCACTTTTAAGTAGTTTTTTGTATAAAATCTTAACATCTGGAAAACTTCTTCATACCTTCCCTTCTAAATTGACAAGATAGAAAATGTCTAGCAACTATTATATAAGTGCCTTGTTTTACCTGTTCTAACTTGTATTGTTTCCTTTAAACTAATAACTAAAGAGACTTCAGAGAAGATTCAGATTCAAAGATATATTGCTTTTGCACATTACAATAAATTGTATATTTGGCACTTCTAAGCCAGTGAGCTGCAGAGTATTAGGACATCAATTAGGGGTGATGTGTTCTCAAATGAAATAGAAAAGTCTGGATTTATACCGGGAAAATGCCTAAAAACTCGATTGCTAGGACTGATGAATATCTAGTCATGTCTGGCAAACTAATGTGCTAGACTTGCCAAATGTCTATTTGAATGAGAGATGAAGAAACCTCCCAGAGGAGTATTCATTCCAAGGGAATAGAAGGTCAAAGAGATAAACATGTCCAGTGGGGTCAGGGAAGGGACAATTTTAAGGTCAGCATGGTTTTTGTCACTAATATTTGAGTCTTGTGGTTGTACAAAGGGTAGGCAACTGAAGGAAGAATAATTTAGAGGTTCCAGCTATTAAAATTGGGAACACAAGTTGTACTTACTTAGTAAAACCTCTCAGGCACACCATTATTTCAAGTACCTAATGCATGGATATAGGAGGCAGAACTATGGCATCCAAGGAGTGCAACTGTTCCCAGGAAAAGCCCCATCAGTGCCCAGCAGATGGCAGTGATACCTGTTCTAGGTAAGTGAATGCATAAGAAAAGAAATTATTGAGATTCTATCAAACACAGCATTACTATTCACTGAACCCAAACTAAAGGTGAGGTGTAATGAATTAAAGCTCAGGTATCTAGAAAACACATGATTGAGAATGTTGGATTGCCTCCAAATCAGGACTTAAACCCAGTATCTTGCTTATTTTCCATTGCCTATTTCTGGATAATTTGAAAGGCTCTCTGTATGCAAAGTTCCTAATCTTCTTACCTTAAATATATATTAAGATCAGCGTAAAAGTACATCATTTTACAGTGTAAAGGTAGGGCACTAGCCTTACATGTTGCTAACATGGATTTAATCTTCTACACTTCGTATGTAGTGATCCTTGTATGCAAACCTATAGGTAGTGATCTCTGTATGCAAAGCCAAGAGTAAGCCCTAGGTGATACGGGGTATGGTTCCCAAAATATAATATTTATTTATTTAAGAGACTGGGAAGATAGATCAAAAGGCTAGTTTACATGATTATGGGAGAATGGAGATTTTATCTTTGGCACCACATGGTCCCGTGAGGAATGCCAATAGTGATCCCTAAGCAATGTTCAATAAATAGTCTCTGAACTCCGTTGTATGTGACCCAAAATGCAAACAAAACAAAAAAATGTGAAAATTAATAAATATATCCATATCTATACACTATTGAATTATTTATACCTACTGGTGGGAATTTTAGTTTTCAACCTGATCTAATTTTATTATGCTAAAATTTTTTCAATTATGTTTCATTTCGTTTTTTGCTCACATTCATTTAAAATTTATCACCAACTGCTTAAATTCACTTAGCATCTTGTTGTATAAACAGTTTTTCCTTTGGCGAGAATCATTTCAAACATAAAATCCATAAAGTCATGCATTGGAATTCAAAGGTATATCATCCTAGTATTGGATGACCAAAAAAAAGTAGATCAACAATTTAGGCACTAAAAAAATTACCTTCATTTTCCCCTCCGTTTCTCAAACCAAAAATGAAAGCCTCTAAAAGGACTCCACCCATTCCCAGAGTATTTGATCCCTTGGTTTATTTATTTATTTTTTATTTATCTTTTTTTCTTCTATTTTGTTTCTCTCTCTCCAGGTTATTAATTTTCTCTTTTTCAAACAAAACCACATAACTATTCCCGCCTCACAATTAGGGGGGATAAAGGGGGTAACCAAGACAAAACAGGTGTAAGACCACTAAGTAGTAAGCTAGGAACAGAGGGGACCACTTGCTTTAGCAACCCGGGGGGTGAGGGGTAGGGGAGAGGATATGGGAAGTAGGACGGGAACGGAGGTGGAAGGAGGACTATTTGGTGATGGGAGTTCCCCTGATTTTATGTTAATTTGTACCTAAAATATGATTGTCAACAATATGTAAGCTAATATGACTAAAATAAAAATTATATTAAAAATTACAAATTGAACTGATGTCTTTTAGAATGAACACAAGAATGTGTATGTGTGTTTGCATGTAAAACAGCTTTAAGTAAATTAATTTTACTAGCAGGGGTCCTCACCTCAAACTTTTTAAACAGGGGCCCAGTTCACTGTCCCTCAGACCACTGGAGAGCCAGACTATAGTAAAAATAAAAATTATGAACAAATTCCTATGCACACTGCATACATCTTATTTTGATGTGAAGAAACAAAACGGGAACAAATACAATATGTGGCCATATTTTGAGGACCACAGGATTCCTAATTTCTTGTTTCCTGTAATGATTCTGAACTAATGTGGTAAAATCTTATTTTGAATTTATTGGATTTATTAAAATTTAAAAATTCTGAGGCCAAAGAGATGGTATGGTGTTAGGGCATTTACCTTGCATGCAGAATGACGGTGGTTCAAATCCCGGCATCCCATATGGTCCCCCGAGCCTGCCAGGAGCGATTTCTGAGTGTAAAGCCAGGAGCAACCCCTGAGTGCTGCCAGGTGTAACCCAAAAACAAAAACAAAAAAATTTTAAATCCTGCCAATATTCTACAATTCAACATATTGCTTCAAATATAATCTTTCTTAATAACATAGACCATAGAGACTTTTTCTGGCCTTAAAACCCCACAGCCTTTCCAATGAATGTAATTTGTCTAATATTTGATTGCATTCTATCTTGGATTGGGTGCTAATATTTTCACAGGTGTTAATCTTGTTACTTCAACTGAATGAGAAAAAGGCCCTGATTTGAACCGAAAATGGGATTTGATTATACTTGAGCTGTCTGGCCTATGTGATGACTAATAACTGTGACCAACATATTATTTGCAAAGTGTATTTTGGGTGAAGATCTTGAGCATGTATGTGTTTTCCAAAATGGATGAAAAGAAGACCAAAAACTAAAGACAGCCTGATACCTGGCTTCAGATACCTGTCCCTATTTTGCTGGTGGATTTAGGTTTAATCTAATAGAGAGAAGATATTTCCAAAAAAGTTGAGTGGTTTTTTTTTTTTTTTCTGGAGCAGATCTTAAAACAAATCATGAGATTATTCTGCTTTGACACTTGTATAATAAAGAGAAACTGAGGTTAAAAATACTGTCCTTCCTCAAGAAGCTAAATATAGAAGTACCTTATACATTAATCCAGCTTCTGGGTATCCATTTAAAAATCAAAACCTTCAACTCACAAAATAAATCTACTGTACTCATTTTAGCATTTTGCATAATAGGTAAAATATGAAAACAACAAAAGTGTCTAATAATAGATGATTAATGAGCATGTCGCATAATATAAAATAAATAGAATACTATTTAACTAAAAATTTGCAAGTTTGGGGGCCCAGGAGATAGCATGGAGGTAAGGCGTTTGCCTTTCATGCAAAAGGTCATCGGTTCAAATCCCGGTGCCCCATATGGTCCCCCGTGCCTGCCAGGAGCAATTTCTGAGCATGGAGCCAGGAGTAACTCCTGAGCACTGTCGGGTGTGACCCAAAAACCAAAAAAAAAAAAAAAAAATTTGCAAGTTTTGAAAACAGAAAGGATTCAAGAGAATTATATAAAAGGAAATAGCAAAGAAAATGGCAAATATTGGATGATATCAGATCGATATAATGCAAAAAATAAATTTGGAGAAAAGACATAAATAAAATAAAATGGTGGAACTTTGACAACAAGTAAGTTAATAGAGATGAGAAACATGGGGCGGAAGAACTGAGAAGTTTTTTTAGTTTGGGGATTTGGAATGGGGAGTGGGAGCACACCCAGCAATTCTAGTAATTCCCAGCGTTTACATATGTCCTTGCGCTCAGGGATCACTCTTTGAAATCCTGGGAACATATGAGGTGCCTAGGATAGAACTCAGATAAGCCTTACACAAACAAGTGATCTAACTCTCTGAACTATAATAGAGAAGTTCTTAAAGGTGAGAGTCGTGTTTTTTTTTTGGTTTTGGTTTTTTTTTTTTTTTTTTTTGATTTTTGGGTCACACCCGGCAGTGCTCAGGGGTCATCCTGGCTCCATGCTCAGAAATTGCTCCTGGCAGGCACGGGGAACCATATGGGGCACCGGGATTCGAACCGATGACCTTTTGCATGAAAGGCAAATGCCTTACCTCCATACTATCTCCCGGGCTCCGAGTCGTGTGTTTTTTAAATAGTATAGAGTTTTGTCCACTATATAGATCATATAACTGGCTAAAACAAGATATAAAGCTATAAGTATTAGAAAACTCCAAAAGCAATGACCATATGGTAAATCTGAGTTTTTTAATTGGCTTTTATAGTACAGACAGTATATTTTCTGAGTAAAAGAGATTCAAGAATATGTGTATAGTATAGCAATAATAATAAACTTTGACATTGATACTCCCCAAATCAGATACTAATGGGGGATTAAATATTTAGTATATTTGCATATATCTTGCAAAAATCATTAAAGTACATAAAAGAAAATATTTCAACCATAATCCTCAGACCAGACAAAATCAAAGTTAGCTTTCTGACTTATAACACCCTTTCATTTATTTATTTTATATTTTATTGTATTGTTGTTCTTTGAGCTATACCCAGTGATGCTCAGTACTCACTTCTGGCTTTATGTTCAGAGATCCCCTTTGGTGGGCTCAGAGACCATATGGGATTCCAGGGATCTAATCCAAGTCACCTCATAAGTAAGGCCTTCTCTACTATATTATCTCTTCAATGTTGTATGTAGTAACCAGTTCTTACTTTATTCAGAATAATTCTTCTTTGCATGTGCTTATACCACCTGGGTGGGAGTACCTCTGGATTGGCCCTCCTACTCCAACCTGTTCTCCACCCTTGGTAGTGGTCCTACTCTTACTAATAAATGCCTCAGAGCCTTCTTTGGGTTTTGGCCCACAGTTAGCTTGTCTGCCGCCGGTGCTTTTTTGCTGCTTGCAGATATCTGTGGTAGAAGTTCTTGAACCTGTTTTATCTTCCTAGCCTGTGTAGATTATTTCCTGTGTCAGCATTGCTTCCAGTCCCATAATTCCTAATCCCCCCTGGACTGGGGTATGAGGCTTCCACTATACTCCAGTACCCACCGCATTATTTTAAATATTTTTAAATATTTAAATACACTTTAAATATGAATAAAGTATAGATGCATATATACAATCTATGAGATCTAGTTATACTACTTATTGGCTTCCTTTCCTGGGGGAAAGAAAAGAACCTTCTGGTTACCCACACATTATCAAAGAAGAATGAAGGTCAGATTTTGACCTTCCAGTTAGACAAAGAACCCAGGTAAGCAAAAGAGTATGTATTGACAGATTCGGAAAGTGAGTTTTAAAAGTAATATAATTATGATGTTTTGATAATTATATTTTAAGTTTCTAAGTTTTTAATAACCCTTTGAAATTATGTCTAGCATGTATTGTCTTCCAGTATTCCAAAGCTTTTAATAGATTTATTTATATACATAATTGTGCATACTTTTAAAAATGTATATTATTACATACTATTTTATGCTGTTAAGAAAAATCAGTGGTTTTTAAGTTTTGCACCCATTTCCTAGGATTTAGCTCTAAAGAAACCCTCATGAATTTTTTCACATTTTGAGAACTCTGAGGGACCTTCTAAAAATAAAACTTAGGACTTGCACAACATTGCAGGAAATTTAGATACAAGTATGCATAAGTCTATCTTTTGCCCAATTATTGAGCTCCCTATGTGAACAAATGCTTCTCAGAAGTTCTTGGCATGAGATGTTTGCTGCTGTGGCCATAATCGCCTGCCTGTGGAGATCAGCTTGGAGTTGGGAAAGTTATTTCTAATCCTGTCATCGAAACTCAGTGTGAGTCTGAGGCTGTGCATTGAAGAGTTGAATTTCCAAGACAAAATGACTTTAGAATAAATCAACAAGCTATTTTCTAAAGGCAAATTTATATTCAAGGTCATCATTTTATGTTTCTTTGATTAACATTTTCAAAGACCTTCCAGTTCTGTGTTTCTACGTTTTTCCACTCTAAGTATAAATCTCCTTTTCCTCAAAGAAATATTAGCTTTTTTAATCTTCAAATAATACCTACCCAAAAGAAAAATTTGGCACCCCCCTTGAAAAGAGCATAAAATCCAAGAAGAATAAAATAATAAGAGATCATCAAGCAATATGTAAGATAAGGACTGTTTAACAAAAGGATGAGAAGGGAGGGGGGAAAAAAGAAAGAAATTGTTTCTGAGTAAATTCAGCAGAAGAAAACCTGTGATTCAGCAAAAGAAAGCCAAGGATGTTTAGCTCAGAGACACACATGTAACTGCAGCTGGGAGACAAAAAAAAAAAGCCTACTTCCTAACCTCGGCCTTCTCAACCCTCCAGATGCAAGGAATATTACTCACAAACTTTTCCTTCTTTTTAGGAAATCCAGCTCTTAGGGGGAGAGTTCATGCTGTCCATAAGAAGCTACCTATGAAGAAAAATGAGAACAATTAAGCCCTAAATCTGTACACGAAACTTTAACAGCTGAGACTCAAAACGAAAATGGAGATAGTGTTAATGATTATGTTTTATAGTCTCAACATGCCTTACATCTGGAAAAGTTCCAAAGCCCTCAGCAGGTTGTCACATTGATAGAAGGGGCCCCTGCTGAGACGCAGCTGCTTCTGGGGAAGAGCCAGCATCTGGAGAACAGCTGCATATCAATCCCAGAAGCCTACAGAGCAGGAAGGCCAGAGGAGCAATCTGCAAGGGCACCCCTTCCACCTGGGTGCTGCCTCCTAACCCAAGACTCAGAAAGGCTGAGGCATCACACTTGTTAACTAATGAAAATTTGAAATCTAACTTTGGTGAAGGAGGTTGTCTGGCAGACAAACTTTCTATTTATCTTGGTGGGGGGATGGTGGTGGTGGTGATACATTTAACCACAACAGTTGTTTTAACATTACAGATGAAAATTTTTGTAATATGTAGCCTCAGATTCCCTAACTTTTATTTAAAGTACCATGAATTCCTAATGTGATATCTTCCATCCATTATTCACTAAAATGAAAAGATTAACAACATCAGTGAATTGATAAAGAAAGGCAGTCAAAGCATTCTCTGTGTATACATACTATGTGCAATCATACACATATACAAACATTAATAGTAACCCAAGGATGATGGGGGAAGTTAAGGGGTTAAAAGCAGGCGGAAGTAAAAGAAACTATCAGGAATTAGTAAAACCCATTACTACTTTACCTTTCCATTTTCTAGTAGCTTGACTTTGAATCAGTCACTTCAATTGTCTGCCTTTATTTCTCATAAAAGGGAAGCTACTAGAGATAATTTCAAGTCTAACCAAATTTAAATAACCAAATCATTGATTAAGAATTATATGATCGGGGAGTCAGAGCAATAGTACAGCAGTAGGGCAGTTGCCTTGCATGGGGCTGACCTGGGTTGGATCCTTAACATTCCATATGGTACCCCAAGCCCACCAGCAGTGATCTCTGAGTGAAGAGCCAGTAACCTCTGAACACCCATGATGTGGCCCCAAAACGAAACAAAGTAAAACAAAACAGAATGATATGGTGGGGAAGAATAGTCAAGCCCATTCATTACAAAACTGAGTCAATCCCAGAATACTAGCCCTGAGAACTAAAAAAATCAAAACACGAGCTTCTCTCTCTCTCTCTCTCTCTCTCTCTCTCTCTCTCTCTCTCTCTCTCTCTCTCTCTCTCTCTCTCTCTCTTTCTCTCTCTTCCTGTCTTTCTTTCTGTCTTTCTGTCTCTTTCTCTCTCTTACTCTCTCTCCCCTTTCTGTCTGTCTTTCTCTCCTTAATCCAGCTGCCTCTCTAGTAGTTCTTCATTATTTGAAGGTTAAAAAATACATTGTAAATGCAACACAATTTAAATGAGCTTCAATGCTTGAGAACTGTGCCTGATACAAAAATTTGTATTTTCATTGAGATGGCAAGGACAACCCCCACCCCAATCTTAAATTTTATTATGATATTACTTTAAAACTTTTAAGTAACCACATTTGCTATTTCGTTCTCAGTACTGGGGTATTATTTGTTTTGGAGAGAGCAAGGTCATGGACCAATAATAGTCTGATATTCCTTGGAAGTGACATACAAGATATGCAAGATTTAGGTGAAAATAATAAATTAAGGAAGATAAAATAGTTGTGGCTTCAGTGTACACATAGGCAAGGACATATGCAATACCTCATGTGCACTTGGCATAGGAAGACCCAGAGCAGGGGTAACACATTTGGCTGCCCTTGGAGGCAACAACAGTTGTCTGGGCATCCCAAAAAGGAGTAGCACATATCACGGTGCCTCTGAGAGCCTGAGTCCTGGCTAATGACTTGAGTTGAAACTTTATAAAATATTTATTAAGCAAAACTAATAATTTTTTCAGGGCAAGATCTGCCTAAAGGACCTCAGTTTGTGACCTTACATAATTATTCAAATGAGTTGCTGTTTTATTTTGAAAAGAGAAGTAAAAGGAATCAAAATTATATGGCCTTCATAAAAAAACATAAGTCAGCTTAAGGTCTTGATGAATAAAACATGATGAGGTTTATTTTAAATCCCTTTTATGCTGTCTTCTCAAGAATTTTCCATTGTCCTTGTACAATAGTGTAAGTTATCAAATTGAGGATTTTTTTTTTGCTCATCTAAAAATAGTTCCTTCACCTATAACCTGGGCATGACAACCTACTTTTATTATTCAAACATGTCTTCAACTCAGAAAAAGCTATGATCAAACTGCAAGAGCCATACTGCTGTCAATCTGAGATGGATATGTTAGGCAAATATTGCATGAGGCTTCCATGCTGATTTTTTTATGATTCAGCAATATAAAAAAAATTAGAAAGGAAGCTGACAACATTCACTAGGTGTCATGGCAGCCATTGTTAAAGCTAATTATCATGATCAGAGGCCATAAGGGATCTGGTTCATTCTTTAGAGCATGCCCAAAACTCAATACATCCACAAAATTAGTCAAAATGTATTTCAAAGGTTCATACTGATAAATAACATTTTACAGTTATAGGTATTTATTCCTGTGATATCAATTATCCTTCCTGTGGGAAAACTAGTTAGGTTAATTTCAGATTTTCATTTTACTTTGAAAAAAATCATTAAGAGAGAGACAAAACCAAAAAATCTGGGTTAAATAAAAGGACTGTTTACCTCTGTAAAGGTAAGATCCAGGTCAGGTCACACTTTGAAACTTAGTTATAGCCCTTTAAGTATTCTGAGCCATGCTGACTATATTAGATTCCAATAAACCAAGTTTACAGTTGGACCCACCAAAGTGTGATCCTTGTGACTTATAACTTAGACTCCCAGCTAACATCATGTAAAAGGTTAAATCCAAATGGATGAAAGACCTCAATAGCAGACCCCAAACCATAAGATATATAGACAACACATAGGTAAAACACTCCAGGACATTGAGACTAAAGGCATCTTCAAGGAAGAAACTGCACTCTCCAACCAAGTGAAAGCAGAGATTAACAAATTGGAATATATTAAACTGAGAAGATTCTGCACCTCAAAAGAAATAGGGCCCAGGATACAAGAGCCCCCCACTGAGTGGGAGAAACTATTCACTCAATACTCATCAGATAAGGGGCTAATCTCCAAAATATACAAGGCACTGACCGAACTTTACAAGAAAAAAACATCCAATCCCATCAAAAAATGGGGAGAAGAAATGGACAGACACTTTGACAAAGAAGAAATACAAATGGCCAAAAGACACATGAAAAAATGCTCCACCTCACTAATCATCAGGAAGATGCAAATCAAAGCAACTATGAGGTATCACCTAACATCACTGAGATTGGCACATATCACGAAGAATGAGAACAAGCAGTGTTGGCGGGGATGTGGAGAGAAAGGAACTCTTATCCACTGGTGGTGGGAATGCCGTCTAGTTTCAACCTTTATGGAAGGAAATATGGAGATTCTGGGGGCCGGGCGGTGGCGCTGGAGGTAAGGTGCCTGCCTTGCCTGCACTAACGTAGGACGGACCGCGGTTCAATCCTCCGGTTCCCCATATGGTCCCTGTGCCTGCCAGGAGCGACTTCTGAGCGAATAGCCAGGAGTAACCCCTGAGCGTCACCGGGTGTGGTCCAAAAAAAAACAAAAAAATAAAAGAAAAGAAATATGGAGATTCCTCCAAAAACTGGAAATCGAGCTACCATACGACTTAGCTATACCACTCCTAGGAATATACCCTAGGAACACAAAAATACAATACAAAATTCCCTTCCTTACACCTATATTCATTGCAGCACTATTTACCATAGCAAGACTCTGGAAACAGCCAAGATACCCTTCAACAGTTGAATGGCTAAAGAAACTGTGGTACATATACACAATGGAATATTATGCAGCTGTCAAGAGAGATGAAGTCATAAAATTCTCCTATACATGGATGTACATGGAATCTATTATGCTGAGTGAAGTAAGTCAGAGAGAGAGAGAAAGATGCAGAATGGTCTCACTCATCTATGGGTTTTAAGAAAAATGAAAGACATTCTTGCAATAATAATTTTCAGACACAAAATAGAAAAGAGCTGGAAGTTCCAGCTCACCTCATGAAACTCACCACAAACAGGGATGACTTTAGTTAGAGAAAGAACTATGTTTTGAACTATCCTAATAATGAGAATGTACGAGGGAAATAGAAAGCCTGTCTAGAGTACAGGCGAGGGTTGGGTGGGGAGGAGGGAGATTTGGGAGATTGGTGATGGGAATGCTGCACGGGTGATGAGTAGTGTTCTTTACATGACTGAAACCCAAACATAATCATGTATGTAATCAAGTTGTTTAAATAAAAAAAGAAACGCAAAAAAAAAAGAAAGGTGAATTTTTAAAAAAAAACTTTAGACTGAATTGTGCACTTAGGTCAGCCTTGAAAAGCTAGGTCTTTGAACACTGGGAATGTCTAAGCTTGCCTTCTCACTCATGAGCCATGCCCTCATCAAGTTCTAGAAATATGCTTTCTGGTATTTTTCCCTATTAGTCTCTCTCTGCTGCAAAGCACATGGTATGCTAAAACCACAAAAATACAATTAATTCAGGATGAAGGTACCTCTTGATGGAGAGAGGGAGTAATAATTCTGCATTCACAAGAGAAAAATCACTCATAAGTGAAGTTAATCAGAACTCACCTGGATCATTCTGATAATATTTTTAATTCCCTCACCTTAAAGACTGAGAATTCAGGCTCTGTAATCAAAAGGCTTAAAATGCAATTCTGAATCTGGAGTATGGAACCTGCTTCCTGCCTCTATTTCCCATCCACAACCAAAATTTTTCTGCTAGCAAGACAAATTGGCATATCCTGCTAAGATTTTTGAGCATCTGTGGGAGGAGCCTGTTTCATTCTCTATCTTGTGCAAAGCCTTGTATTCTAGCCATCAAGACATAACTTCAAGAATACTCCCCCCCCCCATGCATGTTGTTTTA
>PVKC010011089.1:0-25055 GCA_004027635.1 Crocidura indochinensis
AAAAAAAAAAAAAAAAAGAAAAATGAAAGACATTCTTGAAATAACAATAATTTTCAGACACAAAAGAGAAATGAGCTGGAAGTTCCAGCTCACCTCATGAAGCTCACCACAAATAGTGATGAGTTTAGTTAGAGAAATAACTACATTTTGAACTTGTTCTAATAATGAGAATATATGAGGGAAATGGAGAACTTTCCAGAGTCCAGGCGGGGGGTGGGTGGGAGGAGGGAGATCTGGGACAATGGTGATGGGAATGTTGCACTGGTGATGGGTGGTGTTCTTTACATGACTGAAACCCAAACACAATTATGTATTAATCAAGGTGTTAAAATAAAAAAAATTATAAAAAAATCACACAACATTATTCAGTACATCTTAAAAAAAGTTTTATTTCATTCATTAATCTAAATATAATGTCTAAAATTTACTTCTATATTAATCATACTTCACTGAGGCTTTGATCTTTAATTTTCCTCTCAAAAAATGTAACATTCTAATACTATGGATAAGGAAGTTTTCTATTGTAGTGATATTTAACACTATGATATTGGTATATCCTTTTTGAATAATTTTTATAATTAAGTCTCTCTCCACACATTATGATTGCAGAGAATCCTATATTTTTCTTTAGTTTAGAAAAGGTTGCCATATTTTTCCTAGTCAAAAAAAGTATAAACTTCTATTCTAAACACTTAGAGGTACAATAATTTTTACAGAATTCTGAGTTATTTTCTTTACTGTATGATATATTTTCAATTTCTTTTATTATTCATTTCTTACTTTATATCTTTTGCAAAGCTAAGGCTCTATTTCCACTTTAAACTGACCTTATTCCCTTTGACTTCATAATTATTCCCGTTTTCTAAATAATTGATACAGTCAAATGCTCAGGTTCTCAAATCATAAACCTGGAGGTCATCTTTTATACCTCTTTTGCATTGCCTTTGCTCTAAAACTTTAATATGAATTTTATATACATAATTACCCATGTGGAAGTATGAATTTATTCCCAGTATATTCCAGTGTGTTATAAAAATCGTGCAGAGAAAATTCTTTATATTCATGTAAGCTTAATGATTAATGTAAAAGGTCTTTAAGAGATATTGATAGCCCATGTCATACAGCAACCAATATTTGCATTGTCTGTGTCTTTATACTAGGGGTTGAAACTCTTGCCTAGATTTTATTAAAGGTCTGTAAAATCATGTAATCTGGCTGTGATACTTGATGAGACAGACATAATGGTATTCTCATGTACTAGCCCATCTGCCTTCATTGCATGAAGTGAAGTTATAAATATCCAAAAGACCTTTAGCAGATAAATGTTTTTCTACTCCCAATCTATAAACTTTGCTCTAGATTAAGAAGCCTACAGCTTGAAATGAGATAGATGAAAATGTAGTGCTGGACTATATTAGGATTATTTAATTGCAAAGAAAAGTTAAAGCATTATCAGTATAAAATTCTCCATAAAATGAGTCCAAAACAGAATATCTGACTCTGAGCTAGTTATTCTGTTTTCCAGACTCCCAACCAGGGTTGTGCAGCTTATTTTCTCATCATTTTATTTATTTATTTTTGTTTGTTTTTTTATTTGTGGGGGGCATATCAGGTGACACTTGGGTGTGCGTTCAGGGGTGTGATGCTCCTGGCTATGCACTCAGAAATCGTCCCTGACTTTGGGGGACTATATGGGAACCAGGGATCAAATCAAGGTACTTCGTAGGTCAACCTCGTGCAAGGCAGACACCCTACCATTGTGCTATCGCTCTGACCTCATTTTCTCATCATTTTAGCACTAGTTAAGAAAATATTGTGAACTGAAAATTATAGAATAATAAGGACACTTTATGATCTATTGAGTAACTAAAGTTTTCTACATGTTTATTAACCTAAAACACTGATACTTGAAAGATAAAATTATTTTAAGTATTGTAATATATCTGATTTTTAGAAATCATGTTAGTCTTCTATTTATTTATCTTTTGGTTTTGTGACCACACCAGTAGCATTCAGGCTTTGTCACAGCACTCCTGGCTCTGTGTTCACAAATCATTCTTGGCAAGCTTGGGGACTACATGGGATGCTGGGAATGAACCTGGGTCTGTCTCAGGTCTGCCATGTGTAAGACATACAACTACCACTGTGCTATTGGACCGGCCCCTATGTTAATCTTTTAAAAGTATTCATAAAACAGAGTATATGGAAATTAGTACTTCAACTATGAAGAGGAGAATAATAACAGATTTCATTTTGATGGTGGTAGCTTCCTTTGAGAAGTTACTTATACACATATAACTGGACTGTATTTTTTGTTGTTTTGTTTTGGACCATACCTGACTGTGCTAAGGGATCACTCCTATTAGACGTGGGGGTCCCTATGGGGTGTTGAAGATAAGCCTGACTCAGCCACATTCAAAACAAACACCATAGCCACTATACTATCACTCTGGCCTCAGTGTTTTATTTGACTTATATATAAAGTTAATATCTCACTATAAAGAGCTATAAAATACTTAACATGTGTTACCAGATATTTTAGCCTATAAAAAGAATGTTGCTATGACCTCTATACTTTCTATTCAGGTCAAGAATAGCAACGTCATTTGCTTGATAACTGTTATTTTTCTCATCTATAAGTATCTAAGTTTATTCTCATTGTCTAACTAAAAGACACAGTGTTCAAAATGGTACTTGTAATTAGATTCTGAAACTTATACATTTTTTTATGATGTCATATCCCTTAAGTATCTAATGTGGCAGGGGTCTCAGACTCTTGGCCCTCGAGTTGCTGTGGCCTTCTGTACAACATTTTGTGACCTGCGGCCAGCCTTAAAATAGGTAAGGCGTTTGCCTTTCATGCAGAAGGTCATTGGTTCAAATCCCAGCGTCCCAATGTCCCTCATGCCTGCCAGGAGCAATTTCTGAGCATGGAGCCAGGAGTAACCCCTGAGCATTGCCGGGTGTGACCAAAAAAACCACACACAAAAAAATTAATAACCAAAAAAATATCGCAGTATTCGCGATTATTGGCTTACTGAATAGAAATCGCATATTTGAAGACTGGCTGTGGGTCAGGAAATGTTGTGCAGAGGGCCGCAACAAATCATGAGTCGCGAGTTTGTGGTCATCTCGTTACTTTAACTTAGTTTTTTTTTTTTCCCCCCTGTATCTGGATTAGTATTTTAAGGAGTTGTATTGTATTTATTTTCAGCAAATGGTGCTTGAATTCATTTGCTTTGTTTTCTTGGGTTGCTGCTGTAGGTACTGAAGTTTGTATTTGCAAATGGTATGTCTGCAGCAGCATTTGGATAGAGCAAATGGGTCAGTCATTCTTGAGAATGTGCTGCTTGGAGCATGGCTAACCCATGTTAGTGACATCACTGATGTCTTCTTTTTGAAACTTGACAATTTGGTGTCACAGCATTTCTTGAGCAAAACAATGATCTCGAGAGATTTGAAGGTGAAAAGTAGTCTAGAGCTTAGCTCCTTAAAACTATGGCTTACTAATGGAATCATGTGGCAGTTTATTTTATTTTATTGTTTGAGGGCCCCATCCAGATGTACTCAGTGAAAGCTACTTTGAGTGATACTTGGGGATCCCTGGAGTGCCCGAGTTTAAACCTAGAACTCCGTGGTGCAAGGCATGTACTCAGCCCATTCAGTCAATTTTTGTTTGTTTGTTTGTTTGTTTTTTGGATCACACCTGGCCAGGAATTAGCCTGGCTCTGCACTTAGAAATAGCTCCTGGCAGGCACAGGGGACCATATGGGATACCAGGATTCAAATCACCTTCCATTCTGGATGGGCTTCATGCAAGGCTAATACCCTACCCCACTTTGTTATCTCCCCTTCCTCCACAATCTTTTTTAAATAACTAATTTACTAATTATCATAATGAATATTTTACTTAAATACCTATTTTATACCTGTATACTCAGATCATATAAACATTTGTTCACACAAAAAAGGGGTGATGAATGGAAAAAATTTTAAGAAGTCTTGGTCTAGAGTGGATTTTTTTTTCCTGTTATCTATGTTGCTGTGTTTCCAGCCTGTGGATTCAGCACATATACCTGCAAGCCGTTCACACCCTGCCCCTGACTGGATAGGTTGCCTTTCCATCTTTATCACCACACTCTCTACCACAGACTTTCTGTTTTTCTGTCCACACATTGCGGCCTAGTGAAGAGTGTTTTATACTGTGTCCTCTTTAGTCTATAATGATCTCTAAGCGGCGTGTGCCCTAGTTCCTCAGTTCCTTCCTTCTGGTCAACTGGAATTGGAACCAAAGCTACTCAGTTCTAACCCATTTCCCTCTACCTTTCCCAGAAATAAGTGCCGACTTTGCAGACAAGCACACACACACATATATATACACACACACGTACACTCATCCCATTAATTTCTGAATTAAAAAATACACATTTTAATTAACAAATTCACTTTCACAGAGCCTGCAAAATGGTGCAGAAACAACAAATATTTATAAGAATCTAGATGAAAAAGTAAGGCTTTTGCTTTGCTTGTGACTGACTGACCCAAGTTCAATTCCCAGAATCCCTGGATACCACCAGGGAGCATTGTGGTGCCAGAGGTTGAGGTCAAAATGATTTTCACTTTGTCTCTTTTGAATCTAATTTAGTAATGATACACAAAATTTGCATAATAAATGTTAGTCAAAAGTTGCTTCACTAGCACCTGTGTGTGTGTTTGTCTTGATTCGTGGACAGAGACGTTGAGACAGGTGCAAAAACTAAATCCTCTTTTGCAACCCAGAACTCATTGTTCGGTATGAGTCCTGATACAGATGAGAAGGAACACGGCATCCTGAAAAAAAAAAAAACAAAAAACAGTTGCTTCAAAGAAAATAAGACAGATCTACAGTTATAGTATAGTGGATAGGGTGATAACGTTTCATGAGGCCAACCCAGGATTGAACCCTGGTATCCCACATGGTACCCCAAGTATCACCGTGTATAATTCTTGGGTGCAGAACCAGGAGTTAGCCCTGAACTTTGCTAGGTGTGGTCTCCAAAACAAAAAATAAAGAGCATAAGATGCTGTGAACTCAAAGATGGAATTGTATAGAAATCAAAATATTCTAGATATTGATAATAATGTTCTAATTAATATAAAAGACATGGTTGTTTGGTCTTTATCATATGTATAGAATAGCATTTTAATTTTTAGGCTATTTTAGTAGTCATCTCAGGAAAAAAATCAGTTTGAGCAGAAATTTTAACGATTCAAATTGGGAGAAATATAGGAATTCTAATTTGGAAATGTTATATAGCTACTAAAATGAAGGAAATTGATATTATTTAGTGGTTTTATGATTTCTTGAGAATGTTATTTTTTCATAGCTCAATTGTAGGTAATTAAATATATTTTAAGCTAGAAGAAAGTGAAAATACACTTAAATATGATAGATGTTGTTTATGAAAATAATTTCTTAGATATTTAGACATTTAAAGTGCTGATTTGTTGATGTCAAGTTGTGTTTCCTTTATGAACTTTAGAAACAAATTGTAAATTATAGATAATTAATGCAATGTTTTTTCCATTAAGGTTTTCCTCTACAATTTCCTGGGTCTGAAGTGTCAGGAAAAGCTTTTCAGAAACTGATTTAGCTTGACATCTCTTTCACCGGATATATTATTACTAGATTATTTTTTCATATAGGACTTAGACTTGATCTCTTTGAAACCCAGTTTCTTTTTCTAGGCCTACTTTACAATGTGCAGTAGAGGTAGTGAAAGCATTTTTAAACTCCTATGCTTTTAAAATATTGCTTGTCATTTAGTATGCGATAAATTCTGGGTAACTTGGTTGTAGAGTGTAATAGTATATCTTGACAAACTACAATACTGTATATATGAGAACCTTGAAAAATATATTAGGATGCTAGATTATCTTTTTTTATTATGCATTCATTTTCTGAATTTCATTAGAATCTTGTTATAGAAGTATCATTTAGATTTTTTTTATTGTACATACAGATGCTTACAATTTTGGACAAGACAGGGTTGATACTACATCAGTGGGCACATTATAGATTGAACTAATAATTTACACTAAATTTATTCAAAAATAGAAGTAAGGTATATTTTGGTGCTGAGCTCTTCAATTTAATTGACTTTAAGAAAATAAGGGAAACAAGGCCAGAGAGATAGCACAGAGGTAGGACGTTTGCCGTGTGTGCACACAGCCAATCCAGGACAGAAGGTGGTTCGAATCCTGGAATCCCATATGGCCTCATAAGCCTGCCAGGAGCAATTTCTGAAGACAGAGCCAGGAGTAAGCCCTGTGCGCAGCTGGGCATGACCCAAAAACCAAAAATAAAATAAATAAAATACTGAAAAAAATATAAGGGAAACAGATGTCCAATTTATTAAAAACAGTAAGGTAGAAGTGTAAGTGAGAAATGATATTTCATGTTTAAGTAATAATTCAAATTCAAGCATTCAAGAAATGTAGTATGACTTTAAACTGAGAAAAATTGGTGGAGTTATAATTGGGGGAATATAATCGGGAGGCTGAACCACACTTGGCGGTGCTCAGAGACTATTTCTGGCTTTGTGCTCAGGGATTACTCCTAGCAGAATCAGGGAATAATATGTGATGATATGGTTCATATGGAAAGATATGAGAATCAAACGTGACTTGGTTATATGTAAGTCAAGTGCCTACTCACTTGTACTATTATATGACCCCAAATAGAGATAATAAACATTACAAATTAATATTGAAAGATTCCTTGTCTTTAACTGTATAATTAGCTCTGATATAAAATGATCATATTCTTAAAAATCTGCAATTACAATCCATTTTCAAATGTCACTAAAAAGTAGACATTTCAAAAGCACTGTTCTAGGAGGTTTACAACTGAAAATAAAAAATGTATTCTTAAAATTAACTGACTGGTATTTGGAATCAAAATCACTAATATTAGGGCTAACTATGTGTCTTTTTTATAATTCTGATGTTCCTTAATATCTGATAATCACTAATCTTGTTGGACAAGAGCAAGTGATCCTGAGTCTATAAATTCTTAATCTACTGGTTTCTGTAAACTAGACAGAGAGTATTATGAGGGATTTGCAATGAAAGTGACTTCGCTCTTGGAAATAAGAGAAGAAATCACATTTGTCAGAGAATATCCAAGTAGTCATTTGAAGTCAAGAATGGCATTTTTAAACTTTAGTCATCTCAAAGCATTCTAATGATCAAGAATCAGTGATACAGAAATGCCATTTTATGGCTTTTTTGATAAGTTGATGCTGTGAAATTGCTTTTTAGTCTTGTCAGAATTTTGAAAACTGATATCCAAAGTGACAATCTGGAAGAACACTATTTTTGTTTCTCTTTCATGAGCTTTATGATCACTGCAATCATTCTGAAGCGATAAAAAAACATATATTAGTTCATGAAGTAATAGTATAATATTAGTTCATGGAGTTATAGTTGAGCACATAGAGAGTTTATCTGCCTTGCATGTGGCCAACCCAAGTTTGACCCATGGCATCCCTAAACACAGCCAATAGTAATTCTGGAATACAGAACTCCTGAGTATCTTCAGGTATGGTCTCCAAACAAACAAACAAATAACTAAAGTTCACATATTTATATATTATTAATTATTATAATTGTGGGGAATTTGGTGTCATACTTGGATGTTCTCTGGTATTTCTTTTGGCTGTGCTCAGAGATTACTGCTGATAGGGCTCAGGGCCCCATATACATATATATATATATATATATATATATATATATATATATATATATACATACATATATACACCTTAATTCCTTCACTGTCTTTCAGCAACATAAATTATAGCTTTTTAAGTCTGTGCTGGTGAATCGTATTTTATATTGAGCAGTAAAGTGGACATTACTTTAGGTAATTTTCTTTAAATACTTCTTCCTGAGTTCAGAGCAAAATCAGATACCCTATTATGTATTTTCCGTTTTCTGTATCTTTTTTCTGATTATGTGATTATATTCATCTCTTTTACTTGACCTAAAATGGTAGTATTACTTTATCATTTATGTTATCTTGAATGGCTCATACATAGAAAATATGTTGTTTCTATATTTATTTATTTATTTTTTTTGCTCTTTTGGGCCACCCCTGGTGATGCTCAGGAGTTACTCCTGGCTATGCTCTCAGAAATTGCTCCTGGCTTGGGGGAACATATGGGATGCCAGGGGATCAAACCGTGGTCAGTCCTAGTTAGCGTGTGCAAGGTAGACATCCTACTGCTGTGCTACTGTTTCAGGCCCTATATTTAATTTTTAATTTCACTGATATGCTAATATTAATATAGTTATTGATTAGTGATTATAATCAATGATTATATATTACATAATAAAATGTCGGATGCATTATATATTATAATTACATTATATATAAATATATAATATATAATAATAATTAAATATACTTATATATTATCTAATACATAATAATATAATATATACAAATATAGTTAATCCTCTGAGAGCAAGATAGTATATATTTTGTGTCACTGTTTCTCTACCTCTTAAGTACATGCTTGATGTTTATCAAGAGAATGAATATAGTGATTTTATTCTTGATGAGATGAAGTAGCAGCATGGGAGCATATGTAGGGCCAGAAATTACATTAAAATATATCTCAGGGAGAAGCTATTATTGTGGAATTACAAGACAAGCAGCATACCTGACCAAGTGTAAGGTTTACACTTAGACCATATAATTTATCACACATTCCCCTAATTTTATTTTAGCGTCCCTATTCTCTTAGTTTACCATATGTTTCCTTAATGTCTCAGTGTTTGTATTCTATGTCAGTTCAATTCTAGTTATATTTTAAAATTAAGTTGAATTTTGGTCGAAATCTGGACAAATTATAGTATGAAAAGTAGTAAATTGACTTGTCATTTCATGACAGTGAATTTTTTGACATGACAGTCATTCTTAGCAGTTTTATCAACACATCAAAGATTTGAGTATTTCTAATCCATATGACACACCTCAGATGACAGCAGAGGTTATGATAGAATTACTCATCTGCAATGTATCAGAAAATTTGATTTTAGGCACTTGAGAATTTTAATAAGTCAAAGTCAAAGAGAGGTAAGTAATATGCTAAGAAGTTTCAGGACTTGAGTAATAATAGCCCAGCAGTAGGGTATTTGCCTTGCATGTGGACAACCCAGGATGGACTCAGGTTTGATGCCTGGCATCCCATATGGTCCTCTTAGCCTGCCAGGAGCAATTTTTAAGTGCAGAGCCAGGAGTAACCCCCGAGTGCTGCAAGGTGTATCCTCCCAAAAAGTTTCAATTCCACCTATGTCAGTAAAAGTGTGAGATTCTACTGAGAACGAGATGAAGATTGAGATAATTTAAGAAATTTACTCAAGGCCTGATAACCTCATTGCACACACACATCCTTCCAACCCAGTACACTTGATTCTTCCTCAATGTTCTTTTATTCATAAAAGAGAAACAAATACATTTTAAACATCTACTGTATACCTTGTACTGGCGAAAAAGCTAACAGAAAATAGACACAGAGCCTACTTTTGAAAAATATACTGTACTTTTAGATAGTATTTAACAAAGATTTTGTTAGATCTGCCACTACCTTTCTGTCTTTCCTTTAATTTGCTTTACTGTAAAATAATTTCCAGGAGTAAAATATATTTATAATGCTCTGTAAAATCTCATTTTTTCTTTATTTTTAATTAAAGTTCTCTTTGGTGGGCCAGAGAGATAGTGAAGCAGTAGGGTGTTTGCCTTTGATGCTGAAGGACATAGGTTCGAGTCCTGGCACCCCATATAGTCCCCCGAGCCTGCCAGGAGTGATTTCGGAGTGTAGAGCTAGGAGTAACCCCTGAGCGCTGCGGGGTGTGACCCAACCCCCCCCAAATAAAATAAAATAAAATAAAATTCTCTTTAGGAGAATTAAATTTAGTAAAGATCTAAATGATCTAAAGGAATATAAAGCAGAGGTGAGACGAACTAGAGACCTATTACAGTAGGTAAGACACTTTCCTGTACAGTCAACCCAGTTGTTTTGCCAGAGTAAATTTTTTTTTTTTTTTTGGTTTTTGGGTCACACCCGGCAGTGCTCAGGGGTTACTCCTGGCTCCATGCTCAGAAATTGCTCCTGGCAGGCACGGGGGACCATATGGGGCACCGGGGATTCAAACCGATGACCTTTTGCATGAAAGGCAAATGCCTTACCTCCATGCTATCTCCCGGGCCCCGCCAGAGTAAATTTTGTTATGTGTTCCCCTTCAAAACTATTCCCCTTCGGGGCCCGGGAGATAACATGGAGGTAAGGCGCTTGCCTTTCATGCAAAAGGTCATCGGTTCGAATCCCGGTGCCCCATATTGTCCCCCGTGCCTGCCAGGAGCAATTTCTGAGCACGAAGCCAGGAGTAACCCCTGAGCACTGCCGGGTGTGACCCAAAAAAAAAAACAAAAAACAAAACCAAAAAAAAAAACTATTCCCCTTCAACACCATATCAAAACAGAAGAAAAATAAATAAGAATATATTGCCCATATTCATTGAAACTAGCTTATTATTAATTTAGAAGATAGAATTATAATAGTTCTGTAAAATATCTTACCCAAACTATTTAAATATATGCACAGTGAAAATTTGAATATTAATTATATTGGAAAATATAAAATAAATCTAGTAAATAAATTGTTCTTCTTACCTGAGATGTAATATCAAATACTAAGTCAATGCCAGTTAGTTGTTATTGGTTGTAATGTCTACATAGCAATATTTTATTTAGTCTTTTATTTATGTTTTCTTATTGCACATAAAAACACAGATGGGGCACTTTCTATTTATGTGGGAAGACATATGTAAACAATGGATTTATTAAAAAAAAATAGATCGAAACAGACAAACAAAAAGTACAGTGTTTAAGGTGCTTGGTTTTATGCTGCTGACCCAACAGGTCTGTTCTGAGTACAGATGTGCGTAGCCAAAATTAATAGCAATAATAACCCATTTATTGACATTTACATATTCATTCAATAGCTTTTATTAACTGCTGGACTTTTTTTTAGCACATAGTACTCAGGAACACTTTTGTTTTTGTTTATTTGTTTGTTTGGGGGCCACATCTGGAGACACTCAGGGGTTACTTTTGGCTCTGTGCTCAAAAATCGCTCTCTGGCAGGCTGGGGAATCATATGGGATGCTGGGGATTGAACCCGTCTGGACCACCTATGTGAAAGTCAAATGCCCTACTGCTTTGCTATTGCTCTGGCCCCATTCAAGGACAATTATAAGCAATTGTAAGTCCCTGAACAATAGCTTAATTTTAGAAATATGTAAAAAGTCATGTCAGTTTTCTCCTCCTATGTGTATTAGTCCCTTTTCCTATATGTATATATATATATATATATATATATATATATATATCATTCAAGATGAAGGTATTTGTTTCGTATCAAATTGTTGAATGAACTATATTGCTTATAAATGCATGGGAAACGCCAATTCTGTTTGCCAAGGCTTTTTCTAAAATTTTTGAGGAATATAAATGTAATGGATAAATGTTTCTTAACATTGTGTTAAGAAGAGGAATACACAAAATTTACTGAATGTTTCTCTTAAATGTTATCCTTTTCAAATTCAACAAGTTATTTTGTTATCAATTGGCTTAAATATAAGAGTTTACCTTGAAGTTTCTGCTCTTCTTTTGCTGTGGACCTAAGTATATTCCCTTATTTTTCACATCCAGTTATTAGTGCGCTTCTATTGAGTATGAATGTGAAACATTTACCTCTTCAGTTATTAATTCAAAGTATCATTGAATTAACCATTATGATCTTTATTATGACATTTGAATTTTTAGTGTTTATTTCTTGTACAAATTATTTAGTTTAAAATGGCAATGCAAATATCTAATAATAGAAATCAATTGTATCAGTTATTACCATTTGCTCCATAGTGCTAATATAATAATTTTATTTTGTTTATTTATTTATTTATTTATTTATGTTTCTTTTTGGTAAGGCCTCGCTCCTGGTGGTGTTTGAGGAGCCAGGTTGGGTATATGCAGAGAGAGAGAGAGAAAGAGAGAGAGAGAGAGAGAGAGAGAGAGAGAGAGAGAGAGAGAGAGAGAGAGAGGGAGGGAGGGAGAGGGAGAGGAGAGGAGAGAGAGAGAAGAGGAGAGAGGAGAGGAAAGGAGAGGAGAGGGAGAGAGAGGGGGGAGAGAGAGAGAGAGGAGAGGAGAGGAGAGAGAGAGAGAAGAGGAGAGAGGAGAGGAAAGGAGAGGAGAGGGAGAGAGAGGGGGAAGAGAGAGAATTCATATGATTTTAAGTCTCTTGAATGTACAGATCAGGAAGTCATGTTATCAATTTGTTAAAAATGCTTTGTAAATTAGGCTAATAAAGATCATGAATATTTGCATAAATCAGTAGCTTAGCTCATTCATAATTAAATGTAGACAGGATATCTTTGGAGACTTGGAGAGCTGCTGATTATTTGGTTTTTCAACAGCAGGGGTAACAGTATTGCCTTATGCTTCCTCGTAGGTTTGATATTTGCCAATTAAAATTTTGTTTTACTGGCTTAGAGACTAACTCTGAAACCTAAGTATTAATTGTAGCACTTTTCAGTAGGCACTTGTATCCTTCCCTCCCATTTAGTTGCTTGTTTCAATGTTAAACTTTCATTTTGATGGCAGTAACTTTCCTACTTGTAATAAGATTTCACGTGATAAAGTCCATCCAAATGTCACTCCTTTTGAGACTTGAATAGTATGGTACTTTAATTGCAGTGTATTAACAGTCTATATAGAATTAGATATTACAAAGGTTTTTATCAAAGGCAAGCACTTCTTGAAACCCAACTGCAATCAAATTTGTAATCAACGTGTTTAAATAAAGATAGTAATAAAGAAAAAGAGAACAAAACAAAACAAAGAAATTAGATGTATGTAGGGAAGTGGAAGAAAAATACTAATTATAATTTTCTATAAATTATGAATTTTCTCCCTTTTTTTGCTTTACTAAAAAGGTATAATCAGGGAGATGGGGTCATTGGTGGTGGGAATGTTACACTGGAAAAGAAAGCGGGGGATGTTCTTTTCATGATTGAAACTCAACTACAAACATGTTTGTAATCATGTTAAAGACATTGTTAAGAAAATTTAAAAAAGGTAAAATCAATAGTAGTAAGAGCAAATACTGTAAAAATATAGAGAGCAATGGATAGTGAAATATGGAAACATAAAACAAGTATTGCTTAACAAACTTACTGTGTCAAAAACAAGGGGCATTCAAGTCAAGATTATTTTTCTTCTGAAATAAGATCTTAAAATGTGGACCATGTATTCTTACCTACTAACCTTCAGTTTTTAATGAAAAATTGTCAGTGTTTTCCTTAAGACTTTAAAAGATAAAAATTCAGAATAAACATATTTTATAGATAACTTATTAAATCATATTATTTGGAATGTAAATAATAGCTTTATTAAATCATATTTATTTGAAAAAGCAGCCTTACACAATTTGTTGACATCTCCTGCATGTTTTCTTTTTACAAATATGTACTAAGCATCTTTTGTGTATATGTAATCATTGTGAGTCTAATACCTTGTAGTATCCCACTACTAGGAAACAAGTAAGTTGGTGATATACTTAGACTCAAAAGGTGTTTCCAAAGTGTTTCTGCTCTCCCTCCATTTTAGTGTTCTACTGAGGAGTTTGGAGCCCTGAATATGCACCCTTGTGTAGCTTACATCAGTATTTCTCAGATTATCATAGGCCAGCCCACACTATTAACCGCGCTAACCCAGAGTAGAGTTTGATTTCCAAGGGTTGACCCTCTGAAGGATGTCGCAAGGTAGTCGTTTAAAGGATGTATAAATACATGTTAGATGTGGATGGGAGCCTGTAGAAATACACATGTTAGGCTTCATGAGGTTTATGATAGAGTCAAGTATGGTAAAGTGATAGGCTTAAAGTGTGATAGCAGGCACCCATTAAATACAGAACTTTATAAGTTATTAGGGAAGAACATTTATTATTTTATAACAGAAAATCTTGTATTGAATATTTTAACTTGTTCTTAAATATTTACATGCATTTTTATATATATTTAAATCATGTAGTATTGGACCCTCAGTGTTAATGACTTTAAAAGCAATGGAGAAATTTTGAAATCCATTTTAGGTAAGATAAGTAAAATCTCTCTCAGTAGATTCTAAGTAGTCTAGTACTGACAAGCCTCAATTCACATGTAGGCTTTTTTCTTTCCAATTAGCTACTGGGAGACAAAACCAAACCTGCCTGAAGGGAACCATCTTCTTAATGGCTAAATAGTGACGAGGGAAACAAAGAAATTAAATGAATGATCAAATCGAAAGGAAGAAACTACAAGTCTAATTTTTTTATACTGTGGAGATAAAAAGTACTGCCTGATGTCTTTTCTAATTAATATTATCACTAATGATAAAACTGCAGGGATCAAAATTTGTATTTTACTATTATTTTAATTAACTTATTCTTTAAAGTGTTTTTTGTTAAACTGAGTCCTATAAGTAATAGGGATAAATAATATTAATTGATGATGAATAAAAAGATATCTCATTTTTTAATTTTATTTTATTGAAAGCATTGTGTTTTACAAAGTGCTTCATAGCTGGGTTTAAAACATACAGTGAATCCTACCAATAGGGTCGACCTCCCTCCACTAATGTTCTCCCAGTGCATCCCATACCACCCTCTTTATCCCCCAGCCCACCAGTATAACAGGCCCATTTTAAATTTAGATAATTAAAGTTTGACTCTCTTGATTCCATTGTTGTAGCCTTCAGTTTGGATATTTAATTCTGTTCTTTTTTTTTTTTTAACTCTGCCAATGTAAGAGAGACTGGCTCTCATCCTGTCATATTTGTGTTTCTACTCTTCCACTCAGTTTCTTTCCTTCACCTTGCTATTCCAGTGGGGCCAAGTATGTTAGAGACAAGTCCTACTTAGACCCTTGCATTTCTTCATACAGTTATTCTAAATAGCTCATATAAATTATATAATTCTGCATTTATCCTTCTTTTGTAATATTTCATTTAACAAATTTCTTCCAGTTTCATCCATGTTGCTACAAATTACATGGTTGCATCATTCCTTACAGCTATGTAGTATTCTATTTTATCTATGTACCACATCTTGTTGTTAGACATCTAGGTTGATTCCAAGTTTTAGCTATTGTGCTGTGCTGCAGTGAATAGCAATGTGAATACATTGTTTTGAATGAATGTTTTTCTCTCCTTGGGATAGATACCCCAAAGAAGGATTGCTGAGTGATATGGTTGCTCTATTTTGAATTTAGTGAGAACTCTCCAAACATTTTTTTCCATGTGGGTTGAACCAGGCAGCATTCCCACCAGCTGTTGATGAGTTCCTTTCTCAACACATCCATGCCAACAGAGATTATTCATTGTATTTTTGATATGTGCAATCTTCACTGATGTAAGATGATATCTAATTGCTGTCTTGATTTGAATTTCTCTAATAAGTGATGATAAGCATTTTTCTCATGTGTCTGTTGGCCATCTGTCAGTCTTCTACAGAGATGTGTCTGTTCTTTTTCTCTCCCCATTTTTGATGGGGTGTTTAGATTTTTGTGGAGTTAACATTTGTGGGTACATTTTATATCCTAGCTATTAAACCTTTATCTGATGTGTTAAGTGCAAAGATTTTCTTCCATTTAGTTAGAAGTCTTCTAATTTTAGCCCATGTTTCTTTTATTTTTAACATATTTTTTCATTTAAGTAACATGATCATAGTTGGGTTACAGTCATAACCAGAACACCCCCCTTCACCAGTGTAGCATTACCCCCTCCCCCTTCCCATCCCCTGCCTGTATTCAAGACAGGCACTCTACTACAGTCATTTGTTTTTAAGTGCAGTAAGTTGTATTTTTTTTCCTTAAAGGATAAGAGTAAAAAAAAAATATAGTAAAGGTGTGATAGTGGCAATTGCCGTTGTTTGCATAGGTCCAGAAAAATGGAAAAAAAATTCTTGACCTGATTACAAAAAGGCCTCACCCCAGAAGTTTATTGGCATAAGAGCAACTCAGGGTTCCAGGCATACCAGTCCATCAAACCCGAGTCATTCTCCATGGTCCCGGTGAGACTTTTTCACACTTTAGCTATTGTTGGTATCAGATTCTTATTTAGCCCATGTTTCTTTAATCATACAGAAACTTTTTAATTTGATGTAGTCCCATTCATTCAGATTTGATGTTAGAGCCTTGCCATTGGCATCCTATCATCAAAGACTCCATTGAGGTCTAAGTCCTGGAGTGTCTTACACATGTTATTCTCAATTAATTTTATGGATTTGAGTATAATCTATTGGTCTTTAATTCACTTTTAATTGAATTTTTTTAATGTTTAAGATATGATTCATTCTTTAATTTCATGCACAGGGTTATTCAATTGTTTTCAAGACCATTTGTTCAAGAGAATGTCTTTATCCCATCTCAAATTCTTGGCTCCTTGTCAAAAATGAATTGACCATATACTAGGGGTTTGTCACTAAATGTTCTTTTCTGACCATTTGGTCTGAATGTCTTTTTTTTTTTTTCTAAAATCATGCTATTTTGATCACTATGGCTTTGTATTAGAGCTTTAAATTAGGTAATGAGATGCCTCCCAGTTCTTTGTTTTTGAATATGAATTTGTCTCTCCTAGGTCTTTTATGGTTCCACAAAAATTTTAAAATAAATAGTTCTATGTTCATTAAGAATATTATCTGAATTTGAAAAGGGATTGCATTTGAATCTATATGGTTTATTAGGTAAAATGGCAATTTTGCTGATATTAATTCTACCAACCCACAAGTCTGGAATGTTCTTTCATTTCTGTAGATCTTCAATTTCGTGAATGTTTTGAAGTTTTCATGGTATAGGTCTCTCATCTTTCTTGTTAGGTTGATTCTAGATACTTGATAGTTTGGGACACTATTTTAAATGGGATAGACTCTGAGTCATTATTTGTATAAATAAATGCAATTTTCTTTTCTGTATTGAGTTTGTAGACAGCTACTTTGCTGTGTTGGTTTATTGTTTCTAGGAGCTTTTTTGTGGACTCTTGGATTTTTCGATGTATATCATCATGTCATCTGCAATAGAGATAGTTTGACTTCATCTTTTCTGATTTGGATTCCTTTGATGTCTTCTCTTGCCTGATTGCTATTGCTAGGACTTCTAATACTATGTTGGATCTGAGTGGAAACAGTGGACAGACACCCTTGCCTAGTGCCTTACTTATTGGAAATGCTTTCAGTTTTTTGCCATTAAGAATAATATTGAGGGGCCGGGCGGTGGCGCTGGAGGTAAGGTGCCTGCGCTAACCTAGGACGGACCTCGGTTCGATCCCCCATATGGTCCCCCGTGCCTGCCAGGAGCGACTTCTGAGCGAATAGCCAGGAGTAACCTCTGAGCGTCACCAGGTGTGGCCCAAAAACCAAAAACAAAAACAAAAAAGAATAATATTGGGTATTGACTTTTATAGATAGTTGTTACTATCTTGAGAAAGGTTCCTTCCACACCTATTTTACTGAGAGTTTTCATTGTGAATGTATGTTAGATTTTGTCAAATGCTTTCTCTGCATCAATTGATAGGATCATGTGGTTTTTTTTATCCTTCCTTTTACTTATGTGGTTATGATGTTGATTGTTTTACATGTATGAACCATCCTTGTATCCCAAGATGGTCATGATGTAATCTTTTTTGATGTGTTGAATCCTGTTTGCTAAGATTTTTTAAGGTGTTTTGGAATCAGTGTTCATCATTGGAATTGGTCTGAATTTTTGTTTGTTTGTTTGTTTGTTTGTTTGGGAATAAGCATGATATTGGTTTCATAGAAGGGATTGAGGAGGATTCATGTCTCTTTAATACTTTGGAAGTTGAAGGTTCAATAGTAGTAACTCTTCTGAATGTTTGATAAAATTTACCCACAAACCTGTTTTTTCTGGACTTTTATTCTTGGGGAATTTCTTAGTTACTGTTTCAAATTCCTTACTTGTGAATGGCCTGGTTGGGCTTTCTACTTCCTCTTCTTTTAGTATTGGGAGATAACGAGTTTCCAAAATCTGTTCATTTCTTCTATGTTCTCCACATTAAGAGAGTACATTTGTTTATAATAAGCTCTCATCATGTCTTGGAGTTCTGTTGTAATCTCTCTCCTTGCATTTCTGATAAATTTATTTGAGCATTTTTTCTTTATTTTTTCTTGTGAACTTTGTCAATGGTTTGCCTTTATTGTTTATTCATCAAAAACCAGCTCCTGAGTTCATCAATTCTTTGTATTGTTTTCCTTGTTTCTATATTGTTTATTTCTGCTCTGATTTTTATTATTTTATTTTCATTATTTCTTTTTCTCTGCTTCTATTTTGTTTTTTTTTACTGTTAGTTTTCCTGATTTTTAAATTGTGTCTTTAAGATGTTGATTTGATATTTTTCTTCTTTCCTTACGTAGACTTCCTGTATTACTATGAGTTTACCTTAATTAGTGTTTTTTCTGTGTCCATTTGACAGTCATTTTCTTCATTATCATTAGTTTTTTTGTTGTTGTTTGTGTTTTGGTAGTTTGTTTTACTTTTGGGGGCCACACCTGATGATGCTCAGGGGTTACTCCTGGCTATACGCTCAGAAATCGCTTCTGGCTTGGGGGACCATATGGAACACCAGAAGATAAAACCACTGTCTGTCCTTGGTTAGTGTGTGCAAGACAAATGCCCTACCGCTTGCACCACTACTCCAACCCCAAGGAATCTCTTTTTCCTTCCTTGATTTTCTTTTTGATCAGCTGTTGTTGAGTAACATGTGGTTAATCTCCAGATGGTAGATTTTCTCTGTACCTTCTTTTTACAATCAATTTTGGTATCTTTGCCTTCGTGGTCTGATAGGCTGCTTGGAACAATTCGTATATTTGTTATTTTTTTCTTAATGAGACTTGTATCCTAGAGAAAGTTCTATGTGAACTTGAGATGAATGTGCATTCAACTTTTTCAGTATGAAAGACTTTGTGTAGTCCTACCTCTTCTAGTTTCTCATTTAGGGCTTTTATGTCTTTACTAATGTTCTGCTTAGTGGATCTATCCAGTAGCGATAGTGGCATTTTGAAATCTCCCATTACTATCACTTTACCTTCCATATGCTTATAGGTTTCTCAGCAAAAGCCTTACATACTTTCCTGACTCTATATTTGGTGCATAAGTGTTGATCATAATTAGTACTTCTAGCTCTATTGTTCCAAAAAGATGTTTTTTAGAGGATTTTGTTAGACTATGATGAACCTGCCTAATTCTTAGCTGGTTATTTTTAGCCACTTAGTTTTCAGAACCAAGAAAACTGTCTATAACAGTTTTTTAATATTTTTATCAGCTGCACTTTTGTACGTAATAATTGTTAATTCTGAAGTATTTTATTTAATAAAAACTTCACATTCTAAAGTTGAAATAAATTGAAATGTATTTAAATACTAGTATATGCAGAGACTTATAAAATGTCTTATTTAAATGAATTTTATGCTTATATTTTACATATATAGCAAATTGAGTAGACATGAACTTTAATTAGGAATTGAAATCCTCTCATAAGATGGTAACTATTTTGTGTAGCTTGTTACTATGATGAAACATTTTCTTTTGTTTTTTGTTTTTTGGGTCACACCCGGCAGTGCTCAGGGGTTACTCCTGGCTCCATGCTCAGAAATTGTTCCTGGCAGGCACGGGGGACCATATGGGGCACCAGGATTCGAACTGATGACCTTTTTCATGAAAGGCAAACGCCTTACCTCCATGCTATCCCCTGGGCCTCAATGATGAAACATTTTCTAAGGTGATATAGTTAACTCCTTTCTTTACAAAAGAGGAAAAGAGCTCTTATTAAACATTTTTATTTGGTTTTGGGCCACATCTGGCAGTGTTTAGGGTTTACTCATTGCTCTGTGCTAAGGGGTAATATTTGGAGGGCTTGAGGTAAAATATGGTTTGCCAAAGATGAAACCTGAGCCTGCTGTAAGGCAAATCACTACTTGTTGTACTATTGTTCTGGTTCTCAGATTTATTAAAATTCTTCTGAATAGCATTAAAATATTCAATTGTTAGAAATTTTCAAATGGATTGAAATAGATCCTTATAGGAATATTCTTGTCAATAAGTAGTTTCACCTGCAAAGTAGCCCTGCTAGCTAATGACAAAACTGATCAAATTCTGAAAACACTTTGGATCCTAAAAATATGCTGACTGTGAATTTGAATGGAAGAAATATACTAAGCAGGCTAAAAAGCTAATAAATCTGACTGTCAATGAAAAGGTGTATGAAAGACAAGTAGAGATAGCAATTATTTCTCAGTGTGGTAGTAGAAAAATTATAGTCCCTGACAATCATTTTATGTTCTCAATAGTAGCATTTTGTTAATCATTTCTTCTAAGTATTATATTTTGGGCCTGTGACTTCAACGTTAAACTTTGAAATGCCTTGTCAATGTGTTTGAAAATTTATTAGCCTTATGTATTATAATTTTATAAGATCAATATTTGAAAATCTATATTTAAATCTTTAATTTTCACTCAAAATTTTTCCTGTTTGATATTGGTGGACATCTATCTTATATATCCTATATTTTTATTTTCATTAAATTTATTTGGAAATAGTTTGTGCCATTCTATTAATGAGTATTCTTGTATTTTTTCTAAGGCAAAAGTAGTTTTTAAATAAAGTATTTAGAAGTGTAAATTTTGTATTAAAATATAAATGCAGGGGCCAGAGTGATAGTACAGTGGTAAGACGTTTGCCTTACATGCGACTGACCCAGGACAGACCTGGGTTCGATCCCTGGTATCCCATAATGTCCTCCAAGTCAGGGGTGATTTCTGAGCACATAGCCGGGTGTGGCCCAAAACCCAATATATGTATGTATATACATGTATGCATATATATGTATAATATGTATGTATGTATATACTTATATATAAATAAATGCAGGAATAACCTCTGAGTACTAATGAGTGTATCCCTAAAACTAATATAAGAAAGCATAATACATTAACCTTCATTGATATATAGCTTTTTTATTGGAGTTTTGAATATAATGTAGAGTTTACAGATAGAAATATTTTAGTTTAAACTACATAAAACATTTTTCTGTGGTGTGTTTTCTTTCAGGGGAGAGAAGGTAAAATTAAATAAATTATTTAGATCTCAAACATAATCACTGATATTTTTCCATGAGATCTCTTTGAAATATGGTCTTACACTCCTATAAAGTACTTTAGATATTTAACTTTAGGAAAAAATGTATAGTCATCTGTTTTGGCAAAGATTGATTGGCATAATGAATAATGTCCATCTGCACCCTGTGGCAGTCCACCAAGTAGTATGATTAGTCCCCTGCAGCATGGGCAGACTGGCTGGTTGGCTTCCACAGGAGAACAAAGGAGAAACTGCTTATTTGCCACTTTGTTCGCTTCACACAAAATAGCTACTTTTCTGAGGTCCAGGTAATTCTAAGATTTAGCTTTTAGCATTTAAAAGCTGTAATTAGGTTCTGCTTTCCATTATTTTCATCGCTCTTGCCTACTATTATATTCATTCATGTGAAGAGAGTCAAAAACTTATAAGGATATTATGTTTTCCTGAAAAAGGAAAATGCTATAATTATAGTTTAATTTTGTTGATTCCTTAAATTTATAATGGTTTTTAGTGTCTAGAAAAATTGATTGATTTTTTTGATGGAAGATGGAATTTTAGTATAGTATGTATGATAAATAAATGACATGAAGATAGCTATGAATCACGTTTTTAGGCTCTACATAAAATTAAGGTTATCTAGAATTAATTCATAATTCTTATAACTATACATTGCCATTTTATTTGACTTCTAAGTCTTGTTATGATTTAACCTTCATTTATTATTTAAGTCAAGGTTGTGTTTTATAACATGAAAACTTAAATAGATTGTAATCTAATAGATTCACTGAATGGAGAACAATCTATAATTAGTTTTACAAAATATTGCTTCCTGAAAGCAACGTATGAAACCCCCAAATTAAAAAGTCTATAGGTCTGGAACTTGATAATTGAAATAACTATAATGCATAGTTCTTTTGTTAATGAAATTATAATTGCACAATAGTTAATTTCTTGACTTGAAAGACTCATGTTCTTTGCTCTAAATAAATTATTTTATTTTGGGGTTCAGTGTAATTTGTTCAAGAGAACACAACTGTCATTTTCTTTTTTATTTTTGTTGTTTATTAGTTCTATAGTTTTTACTTAGTTTTGATTACTTCTATTTTCGTTGTTGAGGTCATCTTTTTGTTTGAAGAAAATTGTGACTGAAGAATTTTCGTGACTGCTTTAACATCCTTGTCTTAAAATCGCAACATCTCATCTATATGTATAAGAATTTGTATCTTATTCTCATTTCGGTTGTAATTATCTTTATTGAGATGATTAAAAAAACTATTATTATTTTCTGGGTCATACTAAAGTGTCAATATAGTTAATATAGCTACTACTTGCTAGTATGTATTGGTAGATGTACTTATTGCTGTTTAAGAGATGAAACTTCAACTGTTAAATACAAAGGCCAATTCTAGTAAGTATAATTCAGAAACATCATAATTAGAGAAAATATAGCCACTGGTATGTACTTCAATGTATTTTATTTGTTTTGGTTTGGGGGCCACATCCAGCACAACCAGTGGTGCTCAGAAATTACTCCTGGAAGGCTTGGGGTACCATATGGGATGCCGGGTATTGAACCCAGAGTTGGCTGGTAACGAGGTAAATGCCCTATCCACTGTACTATCGTTCCTACCCTCCAATTTATGATGTAAGAAATTCAGCATATGGTCAGTAAATCTGGTACTTTGTAAAATGAATTTCAAAGCATTTTTTACCAAAAAAAGTTTTATTATTTGTTGCAATTCTCTGATAGTTATCTATAGTTTACCTTGTTTAGAATCATACATTACTTTTTTGTGGGGGTCAGGGTGGGCCAACCTGGCGGTACTCACTTATACTTACTCATAGCTTCATAGTACTTATTCATAGCTCTGTGCTCATTAGGCACAGTGCATGAGAATGTGGTGCTGCCTTACTTGTGGAGACACACCCAGGGCCACAGTAGTGGTGTTGGGGCTATGTGATGTTGGGGCAAGGAGGCAGTCAAACCAGGAGTAAGCATGTACACGACATGTGCACTTTAATCCTTGTAATTTCTCTAGCCTCTGAACTTTAGCATTTAAACAATTTTTTCCTACATTAATTTAAGTAGTTTAGTCATTGTGGGGGGAAAATAGTATGCAAGTGGGAGGTTTGAAATAAAGATAGAAATGAAGTCAGGCAGATTTGTACTCAGCTAAAGATAGAATTTGGTAAGTATAAGATGGATTAAAATGTTTGGAAAAGAATCCTTTAGGATTCTTAAACTTAGTAAAGGTGTATAGTAGAGCACAGATAGTCAAAGGATGGCAATAGACGCTGTGATTGTGATGAACTTACTGTTTGGATTTACTTTTTGGAACTCTCAGATGCAAGTCTCTTATTTAATATTTATATTCTTTACTAGTATATCTCCTCTTCATATATGTTGCTGAAGCTGCCAGGAATTAACCTTAACAGTTTAAATACAAAGATTTATCTGTAATATCTATAAATGAGCTAATTCTGAGGCAAAGGACCTATATCATTAACTCCTTCCATTTCTGTTCATCACTTTTTTACTTACTGACTTAGTTCCTTTCCTTTTTTAAATTAACTTTATGCATTTCAATCTTTGTCTCAAGTTCTTCTTTTGCGGTAGGGTGATGGTTGTGATCTGAGGGCATTGAGATTGGACTGTAATGGGCAGACATCTTTGTTTCCAAAAGCTCTAAAAACCTAATTCTAAAGCTTCAATCCCCTGGAGATCAATGAAATCAACTTATTAATATTTTTATTTCTAAATGTTATGCACATATACAATCAGACTAATAAGACTAAATATTATTTGCATTAGTAGGTAAAATGTATCCGGTTGTTTATATGATTAACTGACAGACTCCTAATTTGGTAGTGAATTACCTAATTTCTATCCAATAACTGTCCCCAAATCTGTTTCTTTTCATTATTAATATTGTCTTAGATCACGATAGATTAGTATTGTCATAGATCATATTATCCTCAATTACCTTTCAAATTTGTAAAAGAGTTCTTTAACTTTTGTGTACAGTTTAAAAACTAAGTAATTCATGGAACACTAAAATCCAATGCTCAAATCATAATGCCTATGTGTTAGCAACATTTTTGCATTTCCTGGGGCCAGAGTGATATTGTAGTGCAGCATGTATGGCACTTGCTTTGCATGCAACTGACCTGGGTTTGATCCCTAACAATCAATATGGTCCACCGAGCACTACCAGGATTAATTACTCAGTATAGAACCATTAGTCAACCTTGAAGCAGATGTAGCCCCTCAAAAATAATTATCATTTAAGTAATAATTATAAGAAAACCATTTTAGATATGGTGGTTTGCAATATTTTTACTGAAGGGATATCGTGAATTTTACATTATCTTCTTTCAACACCCATTTCTTGTCCAGAGTGATCATTTCCAACTATCATTGTCATAGTGGTCCCTTCTCTGCCCTAATATACTATCCACTATTTGTGACAAACTTTCTATCATGAAATGGTCCACCTGGTCCTCATCTCTATTGCCTTTGGATATCATTATCATACTGTCTTTATGTTTTATTTCCCACATATGAATCCATTCATTCTATATCTACTCTCCTAATTGACTCATTATGCACAGCATAATATTTTTTTAAATTTTTATTGTGACTGAAGTTCATTACACAGAATTATTTACAGTACATAGTGACAATGAGTGAAGAGTATTCCCACCACCAATATTGTCCTCCCTCCACTCCTGTTCCCAGCATGTCTCCCGTATCTCCCTCCCTCCTTTGCTCTCCCCCTCAACCCCCAAAGATACTAGTGTAACTGGTCTCCACTTAGCAGCTTGT
>PVKC010011090.1:0-11226 GCA_004027635.1 Crocidura indochinensis
ACCATTGTGGAATGTCTCTGGGAGGGGACTAGTACTTTGAATTACTCTGGTCCCTGCCCAAAACACACAAATCTAGGGCCCAGAGATAGTCTGTGGAGAGGGCTTTGCCTAGCATGAAGCTGATTTATATTCAAACCCCAGCACCCCAGCATCCTGAGCCCTTCCAGGTGTAATCCCTAATTACAGAGATGGGAATAAGCCCTGAGCACCATTAAATGGGGCCCCCAAACCAAAACCAAACAAAGCCTATTGGTCCAAGTCTATTGGTCGGCACTGCAGGCATTCAGGGGGCAGGACCCATTCTGGGGCTGATAGTGGGGGCTCTTTTGTGGCCCAGCCAGTACATTTGCTTCAGGGCTGACAAAGGCGGGACATGCTCCAGGATCCCCTTTTTACCTGCATCACCCTCACAGAAAATGCACACAGAAAGTCCCCATCAGTATGTTTTGCTGCTGAAGGGAAAGGGCCATCTCCAGAGGGACTGAAATGACAAGTCACAGGTGCCTCAAGGAACCCGAGCGGGTGAGAGCCTTGATTAAATTCCCTGGAATATTAAGGCCCCTGGAGCCTGCTGCAGCTGAGGGTGGAGACAGCATCACAGAGGGTCCTGGGTGGACCAGGGGGCAAAGTGCAAACACTGTCTTTACCGTGCCTACCCCCCAACTGCCAGAAGGAAGGACCTAGCACGAATCCTTGTCCTAGCTTCACCTTCAATGCCCAAGCTCTTTAGGCTCATCCCACACCACCGGATGTGGTCCCAAACCAAAACAAAACAAAAAAGAAAATATCTGTCTTTATCCAATAGCCCAGGGATCTGGGCTGAGCTCTAGGTTAAGGCAGACTGGAATGGTACAGGATGGCACCGTTCCTGGGTAGGCAGATGCTGGAGACCCTGTGCAGTGCATCAAAGTCTCCCAGACACAAAATGACAGCCCCCCAGTCAAACCCCTTACATCCCAGCAAGCTACTCTACACCCCTCAAGCAAGCAGCCTGCATCCCCAACCTCAGGATCAAAACCATCACTACAGGTTCTCTATTCAAGACTAAGACAAATGTTTCTCACTCGGGTATAAACTCTAATTCTCTTCTGTAGCTACAATCGGATATGAAAGCAGAGCTTGAAGTGAGAATGTTGTACACAAGGGCCCCCAGTCTCCCTGCTCTCCAGGGTGGGGCTGCAAATGTGCAAATAGATGGCCATGCTTGGGACCTTACCCATGACCAAGGGGAATCCAGGCTGCTACTCTTGTCCTGTGGGGTCTCCCAGCTGGAGCTGCAGGTGCCATCCTGCTCCTCCATGGCCCCCCAGCGAGATAGTGGCTGCCTCCTCCGGTTGCCCCCACAGAAATGTCTCCCAAGCCTCCCAGTGGTGGATTAAGCCAGCCCAGTAGCTGGGAGGCTGGGCCGGCCACACTAAGCCCAGAGCCTCCGGCTTCCCTTTACACCCCAGGAGCCCCGCCAAGTCACAAGAGCAGAGTGTTGAATTGCAAATCCTCTCCCACCTGGGGAGTGGCTAACAGGCAACTCAGAGACACCCCCTTGATCTGTAGGATGCAGAGACCCAGCAGACACCAGTTGCCAGGAACTGGGTGAAAACTGGTGGGAACCCTTTGGCTCAGCTGTGCAAGCTGCTTCCTGTTGTGTGTGTGTGTGTGTCTCTCTCTCTTTCTCACTCTCTCTTTCTCTCTCTCTTCCTCTCTCTCGCTCTCTCTAAGCAGCTTCCTGCACTCTCACACCCACCAAAAGACACACACACACACACACACACACACACACACACACACACACACACACACACACACGCTTTCACACCAGTTAAGTCAGAGCTGTGGAGGCCAGAGTCACACAGCTCTGCAGCTCTCAGATATGTGGAGGCCCAGAAAGAGGTAGGATTGAGGTAGTAAGATGGGCAAGGCTTTTACTTGCATGTGACTGACCTGGATTTGATCTCCAGCACCTCATATAGTCCTCCAAGCCCCACCAGGAGTGACCCCTGAGCATAGAGCCAGGAATAAGCCAAGAATTTCTCCTCCCAAAAAATAAAGAACAGATTGCAGATTTAAACCCCCAAGACTTTTTCCTGGCATGAGTAAGGGTTAAGGGCAAGATCCCCTTATAACTGGGTGCAAGGATCCTCACAAAGGGCTGTGGGAATTACTGTCTACCTTCCCATTGATTCCTCCAAAGCAATAGTAGAACTTGCTCTCTGTCCTTCAAATCCCTGTTACTCTGACTCCCTTCAGTGACCTTTGAGAGTCAGGCAAACTGAGTCAGTGGCCTCCCTCCTTGGTGGAGGTCTCCCCCAACCTATGCCCTCTGCCTTACTCAGCAGCCTCCACCCCACACTCAATCTGAACATTTCCCACACCAGGAAGTTAAGAGTTTAAGTTTCTTCTGCCCTATCGTTTGCATAGTGTCTTCTAAGGTTACGGAAAGAACATGGTAGCATGAAGACCTGGCTTTGGGTTACACAATGGGAAGTGGCAAAACCAGACCAACAGTGCTCAAGGGAGAATTTGAATCCTGCCAGGAATCTTAGACCTGTACAGAAACCCAGAAATTTCAGATGAACTTCCCACAGTGTGAAAGGAAGGGCATGAAGTTAGGGGCAGTTCCTCATAGAGCATGGGCAAGAGGCAGGCTACAGGCTGGATGTAGACACTGTCTTTTAGAGGGTTTTTGTTTTTTGTTTAGTTGGTTGGTTGGTTGGTTGGTTGGTTGGTTTTGCAGGAGTGGGCAATACCCAGCAGTTCTCAGAGCTTACTCCTGGATCTGTACCCAGGATTGATCATGGCAGGTGGGGTGACCATAGCATTGAGCCCAGGTTGGCTATGTGCAAGGCAAACATACTGAATGCTATACTATTATTCCGGGCCCCATTTTTATTTGTTTTATTTTTTTTGTTTGTTTGGGGCCAGACCTGGTGGTGCCTAGGGGTTACTCCTAGCTCTGCACTGAGCAGTCTTTTCTGGTAGGCAAAGGATTCCAGGGTTCAATTCTAGGCATTGATTCTAGGTCAGCTGAGTTCAAAACAAACACCCTACTTTTCTATACTATTGCAGCAACCCCAACACTGTTATTTGACAGGGACTTAAAAAGATAGTTTTGTTGGGGTCGGAGAGATAGCATGGAGGTAAGGCATTTGCCTTGCATGCAGAAGGACAGTGGTTCAAATCCTGGTATCCCATATGGTCCCTTGAGCCTACCAGGAGCAATTTCTGAGTGTAGAGTCAGGAGTAGCCCCTGAGCGCTGCCGGGTGTGACCCAAAAACAAACAAACAAAAAAGATAGTTTTGTTATCTCGCCAGCTCTCAGAGCTTAGCAGGTCCAAGGAAAAGAGATTTAAAAACACGATCCTGACTTTTCTCATTTTGGGGGAGATACATCTGGCAATCTTTTTTTGTTTTGTTTTTGGGTCACACCCGGCAGTGCTCAGGGGTTACTCCTGGCTCCATGCTCAGAAATTGCTCCTGGCAGGCACGGGGGACCATATGGGGCACCGGGATTTGAACTGATGACCCTTTGCATGAAAGGCAAACGCCTTACCTCCATGCTATCTCCTGGGCTACATCTGGCAGTTCTTAATTAAGGCTTACTCCTGGCTCTGTGTTCAAGTATCACTCCTGGAGGAGTTCAGTGAATCATAATAAGGACTGACAGTCTACCTGCTGTAATATCTTTCTGGCTCCTGACTATGCTCTTAGGGACTCATATCCTCCCTGGATGTTGCTCCTCCTCCTCTGCCTTTGCAACCTGGTATGCTAAGCTAAGACCCACATTCTGTCTGTCTTCAGCCTGGCTCTCTAGCAGCCACCCACCACTCTCTTTACTTTCCTTCCTTCTCCTCCCCCTTTCCCACCCCAGAGGGGAATCTACTGGAGGCTGAAATGCAAGAACAAGTGAAAGCTGTCCAGCACACACACAACTCAGGGTGGGGGGTACATGACCACCTCCTGCATAGGTTTCAATTTGGTGACTTCTTAGGTTGCCTCCTCCAGCCTAAATCACATTCTATGCCATGTTTCTGGCCCCTGGAAGAGTAGAGTATTAGGGAGGACATGGTTTGTTCAAGCTCAAGGTCTCATGTCCCCTCTCCTCAGGCCCACAAAATCTCTACCAGCCCAATGTCCTGAAATGTTCAGTGTCGGGGAGAAAATAAACACACTTCCAGACACTTCCACGGAGCAGTACTACCAGCACTCTTGCTATTTTTAATCCACCCTGTCAAGATATTTTAAGAACCCCATGACCAATGAGTGATAAGATAGTCAGTGATGACACTGGTGGGGTTTTGCATTAAACTAGAAACCTATTGGAGGTCTGGATAGGCACAGGTAATGAGAGCTCTGCACTGAGGTTCCCCACAGACTTGGGGTCAGTGCTTTGAACTCAGAGAAACTGCCAGGGCATCTGGGGTTCTGTGAAGGGAATGAGAGGCAGAGATGAGGTGTACCCTGTGGTGCCTGCGTGCATGTGTGCGTGTGTCCATAGGAGGCGGGGCACTGGCTGACGTGTGTCTTGACTTGCTTCATTGGCTGAGAGCTGCGCTGATGTAGCTGGCACAAGGAGGAATGTTAACGGGCTTCCATGTAGTTCTACGTGGTGGTTAAATCTCACAGCCTGAGTCACATAGAACGTGGGCTCTCCCTCTGATGCAGACCCTCAGAGGTGTGACTCAACCTCTAAGAGTATTTCTTTCCTTATCTGGGAAAATTAGCAATAAAAATAGAGTCTCTTCCTCCTGGGGTGGTTCTGGGGATACTTGAGACTCCGTGACACATGTAACATAATCAGAGCCTCAAAAAGCAGCAGCATTAGCTTGAGTGATAACATAGTGGGAAGGGCAGTTCCCATGCATGAAGGCCACCTGAGCTTGATTTTCAGCATTCATATGGTCCCCTGAGCACTACCAGAAAATTCCTGAGTGTAGAGCCAGGAGTATCACCTGAGTAACTCCAGGTGTGGCTACCCACCCCCCCACCCAACACCCCCGCCAAAAAGGCAGTAGCAATGGTAAGTGCTTTGAGGTCAGTATTAAAACTCTAACTATAGGGGGCCCGGCGGTGGCGCTGGAGATAAGGTGCCTGCGCTAACCCAGGACGGACCTCGGTTCAATCCCCCGGTTCCCCATATGGTCCCCCGTGCCTGCCAGGAGCGACTTCTGAGCGAATAGTCAGGAGTAACCCCTGAGCATCACCGGGTGTGGCCCAAAAACCAAAAAAAAAAACAAAAAAAAAAACTCTAACTATACAAGTGAAACTGCTCTGGAATTTTGCTTTTTAAAATTCAATGAATGAAACTGTGAAGGGGGCCTCTCAAATAACGCCCAGGGAACTAGGAAGTCTCTTCAGAAATTTCCAGATTAATGGGTCAGTATGAAGGCTGGAAGATGCAGTGCTACTCTAGAATTTCCAGGCCACCCCCGCAGTGCTGGGTGGGGACCAGATGGGAGACAACCCCGGAGGCAGCTCGTAGCTCATACCCTTAGTCCCCATGCTACCTCTTCCGTCCAGCTGTTGCTGTTCATCTGGAGCTTCGCCAGTTTCAGAGTCCTCTGTGTTTTTAAAATAGAACTTTCCAGGATCCCACACTGCTCCAAATGAGAATGGAGTGATCCAAACCAAATTCCCCTAAAACATTTCTCTGTTGTGTTCCCTGCACCCACCCACCTACACATGTTGATGAGGAAGAATCTACAAAGGGTGGTTGCCTTGCTTCAGGCTATCGAGTTCAGAGTTCCAGAGTCTCCAATGAACCCAAGAGCATCTTAGGTTTCCTAAGTTCATGCTCTTGCAATGCTTGCCTCCCCAGCTCTCTCTTTCCTTTTATTTTTTTGGGGGGTCACATTCGGCAGTGCTCAGGGGTTACTCCTGGCTCCATGCTCAGAAATCACTCCTGGCAGGCTGGGGGACCATATGGGATGCCGGAATTTGAACCACTGTCCTTCTGCTCCTAAGACAAACGCCTTACCACTGTGCTATCTCTCCAGCCCAGCTCTCTCTTTCCAAGACTAACCCCTTTAAGTCTCCGGTTAACACCTCCTCCCCCATGAGCTTTTCCTGACCTTTGTCCCTCATCATGACACCTTTGTCCTTTGGTCTCTCTCTGAGGGAAAGGAGATGCGATGGATATTTCTGAGTTTGCATATGTCAAAAGTGTGCACAACACTCATGATCATTCATTCTTAGGGCTAAGCACAGTCATTTCCCAGAAGAGCAACACTCGCTTAGAGACTCACCTGGCTAGGAAAAGGAGTTTGGGGCCTTTACCAACCAATTCCTCGTTTCACAAGGAGAATGTTTGGAGGCAGAGTGCGTTACCTGTGTGTCCATGTCTCATCATTCCAACCACCCCACAGGCCCCTACGGTCCAGGTAGGGAGTGGGAATCACATCATGGATTTTTCTTTCAATCAATGAACTTAAATTTTTACAAGTTTAGTCATCAAAATTGAGCTAAAAGTATAGAATTTTCACACATGCACCAACTTCCCTAAGGTCAATCCCTTCATCCAAGTACATACTCATTACAACTAATGACACAATATGGTCACCCAAAACACATATTTCATGTTAAGGTTCACTTCTGGTGCTATTTGCTCTGTGGGTCTGACGTGCGCCCACCAGTACACTTGGAATAGGTTCAGAACCTTATAAAAATCACCCTAGCATCTATTTCTCTTTGTGGGTTTTTGTGCCTTGATAACACACTACTTATAGTGATGAATGATATTTTGTTGTCTGGATGTACCAGAGTTCATTTATCTAGTTATCTCCAGAAAGCATCTCAGATGTTTACAAATTAGGGCAATTATAGTGAAAGCTTCTATAAAGTTGTGTGCAGGTTTCTGCTCAGGCATCCCTTTTCAGTCCTTTGGGGGAAATACTAAAGTACATAATTGTCAGATCCTATGGCAAGAATATATGTTGTGTTGCCTGAAATCACCAAGTTGTCTTCCAAAGTTTCTGTGCCATTTTGCATCATCACCAGCAACAACAATAACAACAACAAACTTCTTGCACCTTTTCAGCATTTGGTGTATCAGTTTTCTGAATTTGGGCTATTTTAATAGGAGTGTGGTCCTATTTCACTGTTGTTGGGTTTTTTTGTTTGTTTGTTTTGGTTTTTTTGTGGTTTTTGGGTCACACCCGGCAGTGCTCAGGGGTTACTCCTGGCTCCATGCTCAGAAATTGCTCCTGGCAGGCACGGGGGACCATATGGGGCACTGGGATTCGAACCGATGACCTTTTGCATGAAAGGCAAACGCCTTACCTCCATGCTATCTCCCGGGCCCCATTGTTGGTTTTTTTAATATAAATCTTTATTTAAGCATTATGATTACAAACGTAAACATGTTTATAGTTGGGTTTTAGTTATAAACAGAACACCTCCCATCACCAGTGCAACATTCTCACCACCAATGCCCTGCTTCCTCCTCCACCCCTACCTCTATTTGCAACAGGCATTCTACTTCTCTCATTCTTTAACATTGTAATGTTAACTGTTAGTCATTTCCCTAACAGTTCACACTCTTTTTTTAATAATAATATCTTTATTTAAATACCTTGATTAGAAACATGATTGTGGTTAGGTTTCAGTCATGTAAAGAGCACCCCTCTTCACCAGTGCACCATTCCAACCACCAATGTCCCAAATCTCCCTCCACCCCACCCCACCACCACCTGTACTCTAGACAGACTTTCTAGTTCCCTCATACATTCACATGGTTATGATAGTTCTCAGTGTAGTTATTTCTCTAACTGCACTCACCACTCTTTGTGGTGAGCTTCATGAAGTGAGCTGGAACTTCCAGCCCTCCTCTATTTGTCTCTGAGGATTGTTGCAAAAATGTCTTTTATTTTTCTTAAAATCCATAGATGAGTAAGACAATTCTGTGTCTATCTCTCTCCCTCTGATTTATTTCACTCAGCATAATAGAGTCCGTGTACATGCATGTATAGGAAAATTTCATAATTTCATCTCTCCTGACAACTGCATAATATTCCATTGTGCATATGTACCACAGTTTCTTTAGCCATTCATCTGTTGAAAGACATCTTGGTTGTTTCCAGAGTCTGGCTATTGTGAATAGTGCTGCAATAAACATAGGTGTGAGGAAGGGATTTTTGAATTGTATTTTTGTGTTCCTAGGGTATATCCCTAGAGTGGAATAGCTCAGTCATATGGGAGTTCAATTTCCAGTTTTTTGAAGAATTTCCATATCTCTTCCATAAAGACTGGGCTAGCCGGTATTCCCACCAACAGGGAATAAGAGTTTCTTTCTCTCCACATCCCAGCTAGCACTGATTGTTCTTGTTCTTTGTGATGTGTGCCAGTCTCTGCAGTGTGAGATGGTACCTCATTGTACAATATAAAGATTTCTCAAAACAGAGATAAACAGATGGGACTATATTAAGCTGAGAAGCTTCTGCACCTGAAAGGAAATAGTGCCTTCACTGTTGTTTTAATCCTCACATCCCTGATGAAAAATAATGTGAATTATCTTTTTCATGACTTAAGTTTGCCATTTCCCAAAAGTCTAATGTGTCTATACATTTATATATGCAGATGGGGATTTAAACTATCATGAGGTCATAATAATTGTGATGAGTGTAAAATAAAAATCCACCAGTGTGAGATCACCCAGGCACCAGATTATTAAACCCAGCCACAAAAACATGCAGCCAGATCTGAAGAAGTAGGGTAGCAGTGAAGAAATAATCAGGCAAGCCAGTCAGGAAAAGATAATTATGGTACCCATCACCTTTTGCCTCATTCTCTCTGCCTCCACCAACAAGCCAGTACTCTCCTTTCTTTATTCAAACCAATTCCCAATACCAGGAAAGTAAGGTCAAGTAATCCAAGTGGGCTTTTACATTCCAAAAGAGAGATTTATGGGAAAGGGTAAGATGGGGAACACTTTTGGGGGGTTGATTGCTGGTTGTCATCTTACAGTGAGTAGGGCTGAAGAGATAATATAGAGGGTAAGGAATTTGCCTGGCATGCAGCTGATCCCCGTTTGATCTCCAACATTCCCATGGTTCCCTGAGTTCCAATATAGGTAATTCATGAGGGCAGAGCCAGGAGTAACCCTGTAGCATCACTGAATATGGACCCAAAATCAAAGAAACAAAACCTAGAAAGAAAGTGATGGGTAAGAAGTTTAAACAAACTTCTTTATTCATCCTCCCACAACTCCATAAAAAGACATTTTCGGAGGACTGGGAATTTTGGTGCTATGAAGATGTACCTACCAATGGCAATGCCTAGGATCTGAGCATAATGCTGAAACAGTCTTTTATTTATTTGGGGAGCCACACTCAGTGGTGCTCAGGGTGCTCTGAGTGTCCTAGCTCTGCACTCAGGAATCACTCCTGAAGGGCTCAGGGGGATTATATGGGATCAAATCCAGCCACATGCAAAGTAAATATCCTATCCATTGTGCTATTACTCTAGCCCCAAAACAGTCCTTTAAGAAGTGTGGCAACTGCTCACAGTGTAAATGGTGCAGGTTCTTGGCCACATTGTCCTGGGTCAGCCCCCACAGAGAAGCAACATAGAGCAGGAACAGGGCCTAGGCTTATGACAATATTTTAGATGGTCTTGAGTACAGGACTGGGTGTACCATTTGATCTAATCTATAAAAAAAATTGCAATGTACTTTTTTCCCACCACCACATTTTATTATTAAGGCTTACTCTTGGTTCTTTGCTCTGGAATCACTCCTGGCAGGCTTGGGCTCAGGTATCAAGCAAGTCAGATCAGCTATCTGCAAGGCAAGTGACCAACCCACTGTTTTATCTCTCTGACCCCTGGAATATTTTTCTGTTTTTCTTTTAAATGCAGAAATAGTGGGCAGGAGAGAGAGCCCAAAGTTATGCTGACATGCATAACTGAGTGTATGGGGTTGGGGCTGGATCCCCACTACAGCGTGATAATAGTCTACACATACAGCTGGCAAGGCCCCCAAACAAACAACAATGAAAAATAGATTGAAAGAAACTTTTAAAAATTGAGGGGAAAATGGATGGTACCAGAACCAAATAGTGTTATGAACATGGAGTAGAAATTTTATAAAAAGGATCACCAAATCCAAACCCAAAGTCAACGACAACAGAATCGATAGTCAATCTTCAACAAGCAATACACAGAGGGGACCAGTTACCCTGGCAGACTGGGAGGGTGGAGGAGGGGGACCCCGGCTGGAAACTGGGGTGGAGGGAGGACAACACTGAAGGTTGGGAATACCCCTGATTCAATGCAAATATATACCGCAAATATTACTGAGAAAGATTTATAATTCACGCTGATCACAATAAAAATTATTTAAAACATAAAAACCTGTTCCAAAGTCCCATAGCTAATAAATATGACCTCCAGTCCAACTCACATCGTTGGGGTTCCCTAAAGAAACCTGCTTTCGGTCTGTCCAGCACGTGTATTCCTGAATGGTGCTGAACAGAGAGAGCATCAGGAGGGGAGCTAAGGGCTTTATTATTATTATTATTATTATTATTATTATTATTATTATTATTATTATTATTATTAGGTTTTTGGGCCACACCCGGTGACGCTCAGGGGTTATTCCTGGCTATGCGCTCAGAAGTCGCTCCTGGCTTGGGGGACCATATGGGACACAAGGGAATCGAACCATGGTCCATCCAAGGCTCGCGCAGGCAAGGCAGGCACCTTACCTCTTGCGCCACCACCCGGCCCCGCTAAGGGCTTTATTTAGCAAGAAAGTCCCACTTAAACTCCAAGGCATTCTCAGTAGGGGGGCGCGTCCTCCCATTCTGGAGGTTCCCAGAGAGGAGGAGGCGGAGCTCCCCCCAATCCGGCAGCCTGCCCAGTGTCCAGTTTCCAGCAGTGAGAGAGAAGAGAGAGACACGGAGAGAGAGGAATGGAGACCAGCAGCCCTCGGCCCCCGCAGCCCAGCCCTGGCCCGGCGCTGAGCCTGGATGCCCGCCTAGGCCAGGACACCCGCCTGTGGGCCAAGGTGCTGGTCACCGCGCTCTACTCGCTCATCTTCGCCCTGGGCTGGGCTGGCAATGCGCTGTCCGTGCACGTGGTGCTGAAGACACGGGGCGGGCCCGGGGGCCGCCTGCGCTACCATGTGCTCAGCTTGGCACTGTCCGCCCTGCTGTTGTTGCTGGTCTGCATGCCCGTGGAGCTCTACAACGTCGTGTGGTTCCATTACCCCTGGGTCCTGGGCGACCTGGGCTGCCG
>PVKC010011090.1:11326-25171 GCA_004027635.1 Crocidura indochinensis
TGTTTTTGGGCCACACCCGGTGACGCTCAGGGGTTACTCCTGGCTATTCGCTCAGAAGTCGCTCCTGGCAGGCACGGGGGACCATATGGGGAACCGGGGGATCGAACCGCGGTCCGTCCTAGGTTAGCGCAGGCACCTTACCTCCAGCGCCACCGCCCGGCCCTACATAGGTCTTTTTATTTACAAATCATAGCTACATTTTTTTTGTTGTTTTTTGTTGTTTTTTTTGTTTTGTTTTGTTTTTGGGTCACACCCAGGCAGTGCTCAGGGGTTACTTCTGGCTCCATGCTCAGAAATTGCTCCTGGCAGACACGGGGGACCATATGGGGCGCCGGGATTCGAACCGATGACCTTTTGCATGAAAGGCAAACGCCTTACCTCCATGCTATCTCCCGGGCCCCCATAGCTACATTTTTAATCCTCGCCAAACCAAATGCTTAGAGCCATAAAATTAATTTCCTAAATAAAGACATGACTCTGAGGTCAAGAGAGGTTGAAGACTTGTCACAAGCACTTAATGAGTAATCTTATGGGCCAGAACTCAGTTCCAGATCACTCTCATTTCAGATGATTCTCAGGTAACCAGAAAACAGTTCTCAGACCTGTTTTTGTTTGTTTGCTTGTTTGTTTTGCATAGGCCCAGCAAAATATAGAGGACATGGAAAGAAAAAACCTTGGCCTAAATACAAGAAGACCTTACCCCTAAAGTTTTCTGGCACAAGACTAACTCTAGGCTTCAGGCATATTAGGTTGTTCAACCCAAGTCATTGTCTGTAGTGCCAATACACTTTTATTTTTCACACAGTCACTGTTGTTGGTATCTGGTTTCTGTAGCCAAGAAATGGTCATTGTTTTTGTTGTTGTCATTATTGTTGTTTTGGAGGAATATCCAACTGTGCTCAGGGTTTATTCCTGGCCCTCTGCTCAGGGATCACTCCTGGTGGGATTCTGGAGACCATAAGGAGTACTAGGTCAACAGTGTACAAGGCAAACATGTTACACAGAACAACCTACAGCTGTAGGTGTTGTATTATCACTCCAGTCCTTGGTCATTGTTTCTTTCTCAGTGCAGAAGTTTCTTGGTTTTTGTAGTCCCCATTTGTTTTTCATTACTTCAATTTGTTTGGCTAATGGCGTTGAATCATTGAAGATGTTCTAGATTCAATGTCATGAAATGCTCTTTCCATGTTTTCCTCAATATCATTTATGAATTTGGGTCTGTGTTCAGGTCTTTAACCCATTTTGATTACACTTTGGAAATGGTGTTAGAAAGGGTTATTTTTTGCAGCCAGCTTTCTTTGTTACACTTACTTTCCCCCTCCTTTATTAACGTCTATCTGTCCACACACCTGAGAACCTCTCTCTCAACTCTATATTAGTTTAAGATAAGAACCTATTCTTATCCCAATACCATGCTATTTCGTTTTGGGGGTCACACTTGGTGATGCTCAGGGGTTACTCTTGACCCTGCACTCATTGATTATTCCTGGCAGGCTCAGAGGACCATATGGGATCCCAGGGATCGAACCCTAGTCATGTGCTAAGCGAAAGTCCTGCCTTCTGTATTCTAACTCCAGCTCTACTATATTTTCATAGCCATAGTCATAACTTTATAGCACAACTTTTAATTGAGAGGCTTTTAAAATTAAAATGTGCTTCCCTCAGATTTATTCCTTTATCTTTGTAGAATTGTTCTCATTTGGATGATGGATGGCCTAGAGTCATTTTAAATATTGTTAGTTACCTTTTCTATGTTAATTTCCCTACCTTCTGAACTTTTTATCAATGTCATGTTATGCTCTGTCATTGGCCCTTGCCAGGGTTGCAGATTTATGGGCTCTTGGGTACAGACTGATGATCAAAGAGTCCTATCTTTGGTGCTTCTGACATAACTCTTGAAATTGTTTTCACAGGTGAATGTACTGGTGTCTTTCGTGCTCCCACTGGCATTGACAGCTGTCTTGAATGGTATCACCGTGAGTCACTTGGTGGCCCTCTGTTCCCAGGTGCCATCCGCCTCTGTCACTGACAACTCTGTCTCCAGCCATCTGGTGCTGGCAAGTGAGAAAAGAGAGACATTCTTCCTGAGGGATCAGGCTGTCCTGGTGAGACGCAAGGTCTCAGGCCAGATCCGTGGCCTGCAGCACAGCGTCCAGGTGCTCAGTTAAGTGCTCACTCCTTGACACTGCCCCAAAGGCAAGGTTTCGTGTCCAGGACTGCCAACTAACTGGCAGCCAGTATCCACTTTCAGGACCTAGTTTTTCCCTGTGTTCAAGGACACTGTGAAACCAGCAACAACTTTTCCAGAAGGGTCAGTGGTCTCTCCTCTCATGAGAGAAGAGAACAGAATCTCTGCTTATGAAACATTTTCTTCAAGTAAATATCTGGCCACATCCCAGGCCACTTCCCAGGGATGCTGGCCATGTAGATTGGGAGGAGACACTGTTTATGTAGTTCAGGACTTGCAACCCAGGAATCCAGCTGGGGTCTTTCAATGGAGTTCCCTTTCCACTTCTCCTAATGCAGCAGTGATCTATGTTTTTATTTCTCTAAAGTCTACTACCCACCCCTTATCCAGTTTTCTTTTTTTGTTTTGTTTTGTTTTGGGTTTTTTTTTGGGTCACACCCAGCAGTGCTCAGGGATTACTCCTGGCTCAATGCTCAGAAATTGCTCCTGGCAGGCACGGGGGACCACATGGGGCACCAGGATTCGAACCGATGACCTTTTGCATGAAAGGCAAATGCCTTACCTCCATGCTATCTCCCGGGCCCCTAGTTTTCTTTTCAAGGTTATTTTTTCCATGGTTTCAATTACCTGTGGTTTTACTGGTAATTAGAATAGATTTACCAAAGTTATTCTTTCCATGGTTTCAATTATCAATAGCAACCTGAAAAAATCTTACATATATTTTGAAAAAGACCACATTCATATATTTATTACAGTTTACCTCCATTGATTTACTTCCATTTTTATTGTAAGTTATTGTTATTAATCTCTTACTTAACTCTGTGCTAATATGATGTTTCATCCACTGGTGAGAATGGAGAGGGTCTCAAAATGTAGGCCTTCATAGATAAGGGAAAAGTACTTTATTTGGAAAATATTGATCTTGTAAGAAAAACGTCAAAAAGTATGGGAGGGCTGGAGCAATATTACAGCAGGTAAGGCACTTACTTGTCTTGTATGTGGCCCATCCGAGTTTGCTCCATGGCATCCCATATGGTTCCCTGAGCACTACCAGGAGTGATCCTGAGTGCAGAGCCAGTAATAACCCCTGAGTATCACTGGGTGTGCCCCCCAAAGAAACCCCCAAAATAATAAGGAACTTTGCATGCAGGAAGCATGCAGGAGCACTACCAGAGAAATCTCCAGGATTAGCCCTAAGCATTACTGGGTGTAACCAAAATAAACAACCAAAATGGTTACAGGGAAACAGATTCCTCCAAGTCCTCTTCTGGGATCCAGGCACTTGGTAGGTTAACATAAGAAACAGGATCTCCACTTATAACACTTCACAAGGCTGTGCCAGATGCAATGTGGCGTGCCAGATATCAAGGCTGGCAGAGGAAATGAAGGAGGCCTGGACTTCTTCCACACACCACACATGGTCATGCAGAGAATCTATGTTCTGGGAAGATAAGGCCATTAGCTTCTGCAAGACACTGTGCTCTGGAGTCTTGGAATGAGGGACCACCCAGTGCTTTCCAAGTTTTCAGTATTCTAAGAATGGGCTGGAGAATTGTTGTGGAACACAGATTCCTGGTTCCTCCTGGACACTCTGACTCAGCAGTTCTGAGGAGAGTCAAAGATGACATTTTTCATGTGCTTCCAGTTTATGTCAGTGCTGTGGCTTCTGAGTCCACTCTGGACTAGGGAGAGCCTGTGGGTCAGTGAGTAGCCTGAGGATGGTAGGAAGTGGTGAAAGGTTAGGGACAGAGAAGCTCAAGGCTGCTGCCACTGCCCAGTGGAGAGATGTGGGTCATAAGGGTCATGAAGGTATGGGTGAAGGTGCATAAATGCTAAAGAGGAGCCTTTTAATTTATTCAATCTGTACTTTATGGAAAAAGAAGAAGATACTCAACTTATGATCTAGCGCCAGGTTGGTGTCACCAGTCAGTAAATAGAAGACAGGAGAGAGAGGGGTTATAAATCAAAATACATGGTTAAGACAAGCAGGTGGGACTATTGAGTCCTGAGTCAGGACTATATTCTAGTGGTCAGGATGTTCTAGAAGCTTCCAGATGCATGCCAGTCAACAGTTTAGTGTTCAAGTAGCCATCCAGTTAGAAAACTTAGGGGCCCGGGAGATAGCATGGAGGTAGGGCGTTTGCCTTTCATGCAAAAGGTCATCGGTTCAAATCCCGGTGCCCCATATGGTCCCCCGTGCCTGCCAGGAGCAATTTCTGAGCATGGAGCCAGGAGTAACCCCTGAGCACTGCCGGATGTGACCCCAAAAAAACCACAAAAAAAAAAGAAAAGAAAACTGAATAGCGCCAGGTTTCGGGGAGTCAGAGAGATATCGGATTACCTCAGGGTTAGACTATAAGAACAAGTTCAGGAGAAATGCTCTCATGGTGACATCTTTCTGACAGCGACATTGAGGACATGCTTGTACTGTCTGTCACTTCTCTCTTCAAACCCATTTACAGGGGCCATTGTGGCAGTGTATATCATCTGCTGGCTGCCATACCATGCCCGAAGGCTTATGTACTGCTACATCTCTGAGGACGCGTGGACTGAGTAAGTGTGGGGGCAGATCCTTAGCATTCACAGACTCAAGGTTCACTGGGCTGGGTTTTGAGTCTTTTACTCTGGAGTGCCCGCACACACAGCTATGTTTGCCAACTTTCATCTTTCATTCTAGTTGACCCTATCCATTGGTCTGAACCAAGTCTCTGAGTTGTAAATCATATGTAGGGCATAAATCAGCAGAATGGTGGAGTTGTCAGAACAAGAGCATCCTAATCATTTGCTGGAGTAGCAAAGGTGATGTTCTGGCAGAAAAGAAGTGAAAAGAGAACTGGATTCTTTGCACGGACAGGCCAGACCATGTGAGTCCTTTATATTGAGAGAGAGAGAAGTTATCAACTTCCTTTTGAGAACCATTGCACCTCTATTGATAACTGATGTCACACCTCTGGGGTCAAAAAGAATGCCATGTAGCCTTCAAAAATCTAGTGATATCAACAGTGTGACTTCTTCATGGAGGGACATCTGCATGTACAGGCTCTTCCCATGACAGAAAATTTTGGTGACAGAGAACTTGATTCTCAGAAAGATTCACCTCCCAGGGAAGCCATGGTTTCTTGGTACCAGGCTTTCAATAGTACCAGGCTGTGAATGTCTCAGTGGATTGGTTCAAGGCCCCTGTCAATCAGTAGATGAGGCTACCATTGTTTCAGTGGATTGGTTGAAGGCTCTTGTCAATCAACTTGTGTGCCTTTCACTTTCAAGTGACCAGGAACCACGAAAAAATGGGGACTCAAAGAGGCTAACTAATAAGAATCACCCCATGATAGCAGGTATTGAAGCACTTATTGGATGAACATTTGTGCTCAGTCAGGCCTCACCTCAAACAGAGCTGCACAAAGGGAAGCTGTCTCCAGCAAAAAGGGGTGCAGATGCCCTGACTATACTTTATGGGTTTCTCCTTAGAACACTCTACGATTTCTATCATTACTTTTACCTGGTGACCAACACGCTTTTCTACGTCAGTTCGGCTGTGACCCCCGTGCTCTACAACGCTGTGTCCTCTTCCTTCAGAAAACTCTACTTGGAAGCTCTGGGAAAACTGTGTGGCAGACACAGCCCCAGGCAGCCATTACCTTTGAGGGTTCCAGATAGTGTCAAGCTCTGGGCAGCCCCCAGAAACACCGAACTGGAGGAGATAGAGGAGTGAATAGAAGTGACTGACAGGTCAGTCACTAATGCTAGATGAGCCAGTAATCACTGAAATCTGCTTTATGGTTAGAGGACTTAGCCAGGAACCCACTCAGCTATTTCCAAAGCCTAACTACAGCCAACCACAGCCTCTTCACCTGTGTGAGGACATGAGAAGCACTCATTTCTCAGTGTTAGCAGCAGACTAAAGTGCTTGGTACAGCAGCTGTGCTCAATAAATATGGAATTCTCACTGGCATTACTTTGGTTGTCACTGTCATTATGTGATTCGTTGTCACTGAACTGTTTTTGAGCTATCTTGAATGTTCACCTCATTCTTTAGTAGTTTCCTACTCAGAAGCTGTAGGATTTACACAAGGCCAAATCAACAATGCCTCAAATTTGAGGGTATTATTACATAGATATTTGTGAGCCTCCCCACCCCTCTCTCCTAATCAGGAGTCAGCTGCTCATAGCAGTGACCACCTGCGGGATCTGCAGAGTGAGGATCAAGAGCTTCCTTCCCACCCTTACCTCAGGCCTTGGCAATGCCAAGCATATGACTGGCCAGGATGCAGCTCTTCCCATCAGTGTCACCCAGGGCCCAGTTTTTTCTTCCACTGCCAGCTTTGCTCCTGGATGTCCAGGATGGCTGGGTCAAGAGAAGTGATTGTGTCTGAATGTTGAGGATTGAGCCTGGAAATAGCCAAAGCCTCAGGTGAGAAGTCAACTACAGAGAATAAGCTCAAGAAATGAGTCTTTCTGATTAGCTGTTGGTATTTCCCCAATCTGTTCACCACTCGATCCACCCTTCCTGTCCCAGAACTGGAGCCTGCATACATATAACATGCATATGCATCATGCATACATGTGTCACACATCTCCGGCACATATGTTGCATACATGGGTACCATTGCATTATAAATGTCTACATCACTACAGCATATACTTGTCATATCAAACACACACATCGTGTGTTGCATGTTATATGGCAGCACAACACCCACAGAGAGACCACACAAATCACATATCACATGATGCACACACACATCCTATGCACACACAACACTATGCACACTGCATTTACATGTGTTAAATGCACAAAGAATTTGTTAACACATATCACACACTATTTATGTGTGTCAGGTGCATATTCAACACATGTATAACATCACAGAGGTGCATGCATTTCACACCGTCCACATGGCCTAAAGCAGTGGTCCTCAAACTACGGCCCGAGGGCCACATCCTGTATTTGTTCCCATTTTGTTTCTTCACTTCAAAATAAGATATATGCAGTGTGCATTGGAATTTGTTCGTAGTTTTTGTTTTTACTATAGTCCGGCCTCCAACGATCTGAGGGACAGTGAACTGGCCCCCTGTTTAAAAAGTTTGAAGACCCCTGGCTAAAGCATCCTCTGGTGCCCAGCCTGTTAGAGAAGAGTTCTAACCAGAAATGGGCTGTGGCAGCTCAGGCTATGAGATAAACTCAGGGACAGATGATGGCTCCAGAAGAGCAGAGGGCAGCAAGGCTTATTCCCCTTCCACCTGGTGACTCCGCTCTGATGGCTGAGGAATGGTGTGGTCTGATTTTTAGTTTCACTTCCTGGAGTTCCTGATCAGGGGAACTTTGTTGGGTATTTTTCATTCTAGCAAAGCTCACAGAGCATGTGAAGTAGGAACACATGTGAGGCCTGTGGAACACAAATTTGGTGGGAGAGCTCCAGAAAATAGCATCTGAAGTGGGTAGTGTGGGAGAGAACCTGCCATGTGCATAGGTATCTGGTTTTGTCTCTTAGATGAGGTTATATTGGACCACTCCTTGAGTCTATCTCTTCAGCCATAAGATTGGTGTAGTAAAAATCTCTTAACTCCAGGGTTTGGGGTTTGTTCAGTGTTAGAGAAATTGTAGTTCTGTGGTACCTCACAATATATTTAAAAGGAATAAATGAAACAAAGGCTAAAAAGCCCCCATCATGGTGTTTGGCATAATTTAGTGCTTAATAAATGCCAGTTGTTACTAATGTCATCATCTTATCTAAGGCTTCATTCATATGGGGTAAAATGTGGGTTGGTACCCCTGACAGAAGGGCACTCCCTATCAGTTACATGAACAAAGCACAGTAGTAAATAATTACACCAAATTTCTAAGAAAGACAAGTGTGGAAAGAAGAAAACATAAAACATAAGTGATTACTTTATGTATAAATATCTCATGAAAATTACTGAACAAAAGGTATCAAGACCTTAAAGGTCAACAGACAGGGAGATATATATATTGTTGTTGTTTACCCTGCACATACTGGCCCAGGTTTGATCCTTGGGACTACATATGGTCCCTTTATCCAGGGGTCCTCAAATTTTTTAAACAGGGACCCAGTTCACTGTCCCTCAGACCATTGGAGGGCCATACTATAGTAAAAACAAAAATTATGAACAAATTCCTATGCACACTGCATACATCTTATTTTGATATTAAGAAATAAAATGGGAACAAATACAATATGTGGCCCGTGGGCCGTAGTTTGAGGACCACTGATTTATACCCACCATGCATGATACCCGAGTTGAGTCAGGAGGTAGACCTGAGAACAGCCAGGTATAGTTCCAATACAAACAACATAAAAAAGGCCTTTAGATTAGACCAGAATCCACAAAAATCATTGAAGAAAGTACATAGGTAAAATGCTTCAGAATATAGAAGTATGTTCAATGATTTGACGCTAGGAGAAAATATAACAAAAATAAACAAGTGAGACTATATCAAATTTAAAAGGGTTTTCATGCCAAAATATACAGACAGAACTTTTAAGTGCCTCTTTGTATGGGAGAAAATAATTGTATGTGATAATTCAGATGAAGGACTGATCCCAAGATATATAAATCTCTCATATGGCTCAATAACAACAACAAACCTACAACCTCATCCAAAAAATGGGGAAAGGAGATAAATAGATACTTTCTGAAAGAAGTTATATGGATGTTCAGCAGGCATGTGGAAAAATATTCATCAGGGAACTGTGTATCAAAACAACTATGAGAAGTCACATTACACCAGTGAAAATGACATATATCAAAAATACTAGAAATACCAAGGGTGACAGGGATCTGATGAAAAAGGAACCCTCATTCACAGTTTGTGGGAATGTCATCTGATCCAGTCTCTATGGGAAGCAGTATGGAAATTTCTCAAAAAATGTAAGAAGTGGGGCTGGAGTGATAGCATAGCAAGCACCTCCAGAAATGATCCCTGATCGCAGAGCCAGGAGTAACGCTGGCCACCACTGGGTATGACCCCAAAACAAAGCAAAGAATAATAAGAACTGAGCCAGAGAGATGATACAGTGAGTAAGGCACTTGCCTTGGATGTGGCTATTTTAGGTTCAATCCCCAGCATCCCATATGATTCCCCAAGCATTGCCAGGAGTGATTTCTGAATGCAGAGCCAGGAATAATAACTACTCTACTGAGCACCATTGATGATGACCCCCCCAAAAAAAACAAAAGACAAAAAAAGTTAGAATTTAACTCCAAAGATTCCACTCATTGTCATCTACTCCCAAACACAAAAACATGAATTAAAAAGGCAAATGTATACCCATGCTCATTGCCATGCTTAGTATAATATCCAGGATATAAAAATACCCAAATGCCCAATATCAGATGAATGGATGACTGTGGTATACATGCACAATGAAATACTATGCAGCTAGAAGAAAAGATAAAATCTTTCAACACTCCTAAGTACTGAATAATCAATAGATTTGATTAATATAAAGGGAAGTGCTTGCTTGGCTCTTGAATGCAAGTTACATTTCTGATTCTGTAGCTAAAATTTTACACTTCATCTTGTACCTATGAGGCTTGTTTATTGGTCTATTTGTTTGCCACCTGGCCACCATCAAATTCTCCAAAAGGTTCCTTCATTAGTTTTAGCCTTAGACGTATTTCCTCAGTGCAGACAATGAAATAGGAACTGCCCTCCCATATTATTCTCCTAGGATTGTTTTAATAAAGCACCACAAAATGAGTGATTTGAAACAAAAGAAATAAATTTATTCTCTCACTGTTCTGAAAACTACAGGCTGAAAATCAAATTATCATCAGGGCCATGCTCTCCAAAATTCAAAGGAAGAATTAGCTTCCAGAGTTCAGTGGATTCTTGGCTCTCCTTGGCACTCTTTAGCTGTTGATTCACCACCCCTGTTTGTCTCTGTGTCATGTGGCATCCCCTTCCACACTTCTCCTATTCCCTGTATGGACACCAGTCAGATTTGACTGGGGGCCTACTTACTTCATCTCCATGGACTATATTTAATAATCCTCTTTCCAAATTAAACATGTCTGAATTCCTGAGACTGAGCACTTCAACATATTTTGAGGGGAAGGGGCATACAATTCAACCCATATATTGTGTAAGACCCACTTTCACTCTCCTTTGTTGGGTGGATTGTTGCCTCTGGAAAGACAATTTACAGGGCAAGAACTAGAATTAAATTGGTCAGGGATCCTAAAAGAGAAAAGAGTGCCTGCCAGAGTTCTAGAAAGAAAGGCAAAAGGAAACTGGGACAGTATATTTGGCGAATGACAAATGCACTCAGAGAATTCTTGTTTCTTCTCTAGACATAAAGGCCTTTAACATTCTGCACTGCCCTTTTTGCTCATTAAAATGCTAATTCCTTCTGAGTGGAGAGTCTGCCTAGGCAAGAAAACTAAAAAAAAAAAAAAATGAAAGTTGAGGGCATTGGTTCAAGGACTTCTTGGAAGAGGAGCTATTGGCAGAATTGGAAGTTGAATTTTGGCTTATTGCAAATTTCTTAATTAGAAGTGGTTTTAAACCTAAATGCTAGAGTCCTTAAGACCCAGACTTGGATGATAAAAATCACAGATAGGGATAGAATACTGAAAACAGCACAATCAATAAGGGAAATCAAAAGGACACCCTTAAGATTTACAGCAGATTTATCACAAGCAGCTCTCAAGGCCCAGGGGTAGCGATGGGATATAGTGACAGACTCAGTGAAATGAATGCTTCATTAAGGATACTTCACTCAGCTAGACTTTCATTCACATTTGAAGGAAGGATACACATCTTCATGGATAAATAAAGCTAATAAAATTTGCAGCCTCAAAACCAACCTTAAAAGAAGAGCTAAAGGGTCTACTTTAAGACATGGCAGACCCAACAAACACATCAAACTCTTACAAAACATGACACTTAGGGGGTGTCAGGGAAAAAAAAAGATGACACTTAATCCCATGATGATCATTTCTCTCAACATCAATGGGCTAAATGCATCAATTAAGAGACACCGAGTGGCAAAATGGATAAAAAAAAAAAGTTAATTCTAACATTTTGCTGCCTGCAGGAAAGAAATGCATCTGAATAGTCAGAGAAAACATAGACTCAAAGTCAAAGATTGGAGGATAATCACTGAAGAAAACAACTTTCTTAAAAAGGCTGAGGTGACCATACTAATATCAGACAACACAAACTTTAAGCTTGAAAATGGTATAAGAGATGGAGATGGACAGGTCTTAATAAAAAGGAATATGTACAACAGGAAGAAATCACACTCCTAAATATATATGTACCCAATGAGAGGCCAGAAAACTATTTAAAACAATTGCTGATAGACTTGAAGAAAGTCATCAATAAAAACACAATAATAGTGGGAGACTTCAACATTGCCCTGTCACCCCTTGATAAGTCAACCAGGCTAAAATTGATACTGGATCTGAAGGAAGAAATGGAAGAGTGCCTTAGTATATATATCGGGCTCTTAATATACCACAAGCTGAATTCTTCAATGCACACAGGACATTCTCCAAAATAGACTACATACTGGGACACAAACATACCACCATAAAATCAAAAGGATAAATATTGTATCAACTATTGTATCAACTTCTCAGATCACCATGCATTGAAATTTAAAGTGAATTACAAACAGACACAAAGAAAGAACTTTAACACCTGGAAATTAAACAGCTCACTACTGAATAGTTAGTGGGTGAGAGACAACATTAAAGAGGAAATAAAAAGATTTCTGGGGGCCCGGGAGATAGCATGGAGGTAAGGCGTTTGCCTTTCATGCAAAAGGTCATCGGTTCGAATCCCGGTGCTCCATATGGTCCCCCGTGCCTGCCAGGAGCAATTTCTGAGCATGGAGCCAGGAGTAACCCCTGAGCGCTGCCGGGTGTGACCCAAAAACCAAAAAAATAAATAAATAAATAAGATCAATAAATCACTAGCAAGACTCACAAAGAAAGAAATAAACTTAATAAATCACATTAGACATGAAAAATGGGAGGTTACTACAGATACTGCAGAGATTCAAAGGTTAATCAGATTATTTTGAGAAACTTTATGCCACAAAACAAGAGAACCTAGAAGAAATAGATAAATTATTGTACTCTTATGACCTCCTAAGATTGAATCTAAATGATCTAGAATATCTGAACAAACCTATCACTATTGGGGAAATTAAAATGGTAATCAAAAGGCTTCCCAAAAACAAAAGTCCAGCCCAGATGGATTCACTAGTGAATCCTTTCAATCCTTTCATGCTTTTCCAAGAAACTGAAGAAATAGAAACACTCCCAAATAATTTACATGAAGCTAACATCACCTTGATACCAAAAGCGTGCAAAAAAAGGAAATACAGGCCAATATCCTTGATTAACACAAATACAAAGGTAGTCAAAATAATTTTAGCAAATATGATCTAACAGTTCATCAAGAAGGTCATACACCATGACCAAGTAGGATTTGTTCCAGAGATGCAAGGATGGTTTAACTCATACAAGTCAATCAACATAATATACCATGTCAACAAAAGAAAAAAGGAAAATCATATAATCATATCAATAAATGCAGAGAAAGCATTTGACAAGATCCAACACTCATTTGGGAAAAAACTCTCAACAATATAGGAATGGAAAAAACTTTTCTCAATATAATCAAGGTTACCACAAGTCCAATGTAAATATTATACTCAATGGGTAAAAACTAAAAGCCTTCCTTTTAAGATTTGTCACAAGAAAAGTTTGCTCCCTCTCTCCACTTCTATTAAACATAAGTGTTTGCATAGTATTCAGGCAAGAAAGAGATATCAAGAGCATCCAGATAAAAAAAGAAATGGGAGAAACTATTCACTCAGTACCCATCTAATAAAGGACTAATATCTAAGGTACTGACAGAACTTAGCAAGAAAAATAACCTAACCCCATCAAAAATAAGAAAAGAAATGAACAGACATTTCCTCAAAGAATAAATAAAGATGGCCAAAAGATGCATGAAAAAAATGTCCCACATCATCAGGGAGATACAAATCAAAACAACAGTGTGACATTATCTCACACTGCAGAGAATGGCACACATCACAAAGAACAAGAACAACCAGTGCTGGCATGAATGTGGGGGAGAAAGGGACTGACTCTCTTTCACTGCTGGTGAGAATACCATCTAATTCAATCTTGCTGTAAAACAATATTCTTTAAAAAACTAAAAATTGATCTCCCTTATGATTCAATTATATTACTTCCAGGGGCACAATACATAACACAAACACAATACAAAAATGCCCTCTGTGCTCTTATGTTCATTGTAGCACTATTTACAATAGCCAGAATCTGGAAGCAAGCCAGGTCCTTGACAACATCTGAGTGGTTAAAGAAACTGTGTTATATCTACACAATGGAATACTATGCAGACTTTAAAAAAAATGAAGTCATGAAATTTACTTAAACATGGATGGGCATTGTGAGTATTATGCTGAGTGAAATGAGTCAGAGGACGAGGGATAAACATAGAATAACTTCACTCATCTATGGGATGTAAGGAAAATAAAAGGATGATTCCAGAGACTCTAGAGATGAGGATTAGGTGGACCAGACCATGTAGGAAGCCACAAAGAGCAGAGAGCACAGTTAGAGTAGAGTCTAATATGAAAGGAACATTC
>PVKC010011091.1:0-25047 GCA_004027635.1 Crocidura indochinensis
CTCTAAACTTTTTCTGATGAGGCTGAAAGAGGTCAGGCAGTCGTAGAAAAAAAATTAATGCTTGACGTTCTTAGAGGTGGGTTAATTGGAATAAGGAAGTTAGCGTCTTTCTAATAAATGCAAGATGAAGCAGATAATTCTGATTTATAAACTGCATAAAGTTATTAAGAAAATATATTATAAATAACTAATAAAGGTGGTTACACTAAAAAGTGGCTTTTCTTTGTATATAAAAGTCTTATATAGAAGATGCATGCAGAGAAGAGAAAAATCAGCCTCTTGTTTTAGAGATTTTGTTAGCAGCTGATGAAGAAATTACTTCAGTAGAGCCTTATTAACCATTCTGAAAATCCCGGGATTTTAATTATTCTAATTGACTTTATCTGTGTGCTATTCTTGGAACAAAAAAGCCATATGAGGGTACTCTTCTTAACAGTATGGTTTACTGACTATCTTAAGTACATGTTTGAAATCTACTACTCAAACATAAACATTGATTTAAAATATTATTGTTTATAGACAATGCATCCGGTTGCCCATTAAGCTAGATGGATATATACAGGTATTAATATTGATTTCATTCCTAGTATATTTTATGCATATATGAGTAATTTATTTTTCAAAGTCTATGTCTTAAGAAATATAGTTCACGAAGTTGTAGTTGTGAGACTTAGTGATTGTTCTGATTTATCTAAACAAATCCAATCTAAAACATTCTGGTAAGAACTTGCCATATTAGTAATTCTCCACAATAGATCACATGCTGGGGCCGGTGAGATTGCATGGAGGTAAAGCGTCTGCCTTTCATGAAGAAGGGGTGGCTCGAATCCCAGTATCCTATATGTTCCCCCGTGCCTGCCAGGGGCAATTTCTGAGCATAGAGCCAGGAGTAATCCCTGAGCTCTAAAACAAAACAAAACAAAACAAAACAAAAAAAAAAGATCACATGCTGGCTCAAAAAACATATCTCCATAAAATCAAGAGGATAGAAATTGTACAGACTACCTTCTCAGATCACAACGCACTAAAATTAGAAGTGAACTACAAAGGAGCACAGAAGACAAACTTTAACACCTGGAAATTAAACAGCTCAGTACTGAGCAACTAGTGGTTCAGAAATGAAATCAAAGAGGAAATCAAAAGATTCCTGGAAACAAATTCAAATGAAGACACAAATTATCAGAATTTGTGGGACACAGCAAAAGCAGTACTAAGAGGAAAATTTATATCTTTGTAAACATTAGAAGGAAGAAGAGGCTTACAAATATAGCTTAATGCACAGCTTATAAAATTAGAAAAGATCAATAATATGAACCAAAATAGGTAGACAGTAGGAAATAACAAAGCTTAAAGTAGAAATCAATGAAGTGGAAATCCAAAAAACAATCTGAAAGATCAATGGAAGAAAATTTTGGTTCTTTGTAACAATGAACAAGATTGATAGACGCTAGCAAAACTCACAGAAGACACATGAAAAAAAATGCTTCACATCACTAATCATGGAGATACAAATCAAAACAAAAATGAGGTACCATCTCTCACCACAGAGACTGGCAAACATAACAAAGAACAGGAATAATCAGTACTGGCAGGGATGTGGGGAGAAAGGATCTTTCATTCACTGCTGGTGAAAATGCCATCTAGTCCATCCACTATGGAAAACAATATTGTTTCATTCACCAGCAGTGAATGAAATTTTCCTCAAGAAACTGGAAATTGGGGCCAGGCAGTGGCGCTGGAGGTAAGGTGCCTGCCTTGTCTGTGCTATCCCCCAGTCCCCATAAGGTCCCCCAAGCCAGGAGCGAATTCTGACCGCATAGCCAGGAGTAACCCTTGAGCGTCACCGGGTGTGGCCCAAAAAAAAAAAAAAAGAAACTGGAAATTGAACTCTCATATGGTCCAGCTATATTACTCCTAGGGATATACCCTAGGAACACAAAAACACAACACAAAAATGCCTTCGGCACACCTGTATTTATTGCAGTGCTATTTACAAAAGCCAGAATCTGGAAACAACCCAGATACCCAACACATAGATGAGTAGCTAACAAAACTTTGGTATACTATACACAATGGAATACTATTTAGTCATCAGGAGAGATGAAGTCATGAAATTTTCCTATACATGAATGGATATGGAAACTGTTTACTGAGTGAAATATGTCAGAGGGAGATAGATATGCATAGAATAGTTTTATTCAACTGTGGGTTTTAAGAAAAATAAAAGATATTCTATTAATACCCAGAGACAATAGAGATGAGGGCTGGAAGTACCAGCCACAGTATCACACTTACCACAGAGAGTGGTGAGTTAAGTTACAGAAATAACTACAATGACAACTATCATGGCAATAAAGTGAGTGAGAGAAATAGAATGCCTGTTTTGAATACAGGCCAGGGTTGGAGAGAGTAGGGAGATGAGTGCCAGTGGTGGTAGGAATATTGCACTGGTGAAACTAAAATATCATGTTTGTAATCATGGTGCTTAAAAGAAGATGAATTTTAATAAAAGAATTTACCATTTTGTCTATCCCTTTCCTCTGGCTCATTTCACTCAGCATAATAGTCTCCATGTCTATCCATATATAAGCAATAGAATAATATCACTCATTTGTGGGATATAAAATATACAAGAGGGGCCGGGAGGTGGCGCTGGAGGTAAGGTGCCTGCCTTCCCTGCGCTAACCTAGGACAGACCATGGTTCGATTCCCCGGTTCCCCATATGGTCCCCCGTGCCTGCCAGGAGCGACTTCTGAGCGAATAGCCAGGAGTAACCCCTGAGCATCACTGGGTGTTGCCCAAAAACCCCCAAAAAATATATATATACAAGAGATAGTATGGTAATAATACCCATAGACAATAGAGACAAAAGTCAGGAGGTCCAGCCCAAAGTAGAAAGCTCCCCACAAAGAGTGGTGCGTTTAGCTATAGAAGGGTCTATTAAGACATTAATTGATGGAACTGATCAGTCTGGACAAGAACTGAAAGTGGAGAAACTAACATATAAGGCACACCTCCATTAACAATAGTGCAAACAACTATGTCAAAAAGGAAAGAGAGAAACAAGAGAAACAGAGAGAGAAATTAGAGGGAGAGAAGCAAACTGTCCTAGAGCAAGGCAGGAGTGGGGTGGAGTGTGGGAGAAAAAAAACGAAGACATAGGTGACAGGAAAGGCACACTGTTGTACATTGTATTCCTGAAACCCAACAATGGACAGTTTTGTAACTATGGTGCTTAAATAAAATTAAAAAATAAAATAAATTGGAGATTAAAAATGAATTTACCATTTTAAATGCCATTAACTACATCTGTAGTTCACAGCAGGTCAAACTATAAATATTAAAGACATTTGGGAAAATTTGATTCCAATTTTCATAGAACTTGAGGAAGTTCAATACTGTTGAAGGAAGCAACTTCAGATATGATATAATTGTAGATAATTTAATAAAAAATGGATGCTTAATCTACCTCTAAATTTCTGAAGTTGTATTACCAAACTTAAGCAGCTGAGAAGCTGTTTCTTTTGGATTTAAAAAAGAGAGTTTACTTAGATGTAATATATCCCTATTAAACATTCTGAGAACATTAATATAGTTGACAAAAATGATTTAAAATACTGCATAAACTTAGTAAAGAAGTATTGTTTGGGGGCTGGGCGGTGGCGCTGGAGGTAAGGTGCCTGCCTTGCCTGCGCTAACCTAGGACAGACCATGGTTCGATCCCCCGGTTCCCCATATGGTCCCCCGTGCCTGCCAGGAGCAACTTCTGAGCGAATAGCCAGTAGTAACTCCTGAGCATTACCGGGTGTGGCCCAAAAACCAAAAAAAAAAAAAAAAAAAGAAGTATTGTTTGAGTGAGATAACTTCAATATTGAAAAAAGTTCAACTGTGAAGAAAAAGTTACTGAACAGAGTTGCTTGCTATGGAGAACGTATTTTTTTTTTTGGATAGAATAAATTGATGTCAGAAATTTATTGTTCTATTTTAAGAAATTACTACAATCATCCAAACTTTAGAAATCACCACTTTTATTAGTTATTATTCATGACTCATAAGGCAAGAATCTCCACAAAGAAGCATATTGTGGCTTCCTAAAATCTTAATAGCTTTTGTAAGTAATACTTGATAGTATTATCAAATTGGCAGATAATAGCATGACCAATCATTAAGTCCATTTATATTTAGACATAAGGCTAATTAACACAAAACTGTGGCATAACATAAACTGTAGTTTCATATGAAGTTGAGAAATACATTTATTGAAAATAAATAAATATACAGTTATTGAAACATTTGTTTTACTGATATTGTATAGAATTGAACTTGCTAATCCTCTACTACAAGACTGTGCATTTTGTAGTATTTGCAAAGACATAACTGATAAATTTCACATTAGAAAATACCTCGTGGGTTCAGAATAATAGCTCAATAATTAGAATTTATACATGCCTGGGGTGCCCAAGGTTTCACACTTGATCCCTGGCATTGCATCACCCCTGGGCAATGATGAATGTAAATCTATAGGTCCCTAAGAATGCAGATTTTCACAACAAGAATGAGAATTTCTGGGGATTGATTCTGGGTCCATTAGAGTTTTACTTACACTCTCCTGAACTTTGTCTTGACTGGCAGTGGTTATTTCATCACATATTATTTCTTTTAGAACTATAGCCTTTCTGTGTTGTTGGTCTTTATTCTACCCTGAGGAGTTGCCCAACTCAGAGTTATTGTATCCACCTGTTATGGTTATGTTATCAGAAGTGAGATATATACAACTATCAACAAACTGCACAATCCTACTGAGATTATCTGACCCTTCAATATAGAAGGTATATGAAATCTTCCATCTTAACCCTTTCCCCAATTGTCAATATAAATATGGCACACATCTTATCTGTAATCTTTGCAATAATATTTAATATATTTTAGTTTATTTTGCTGCTTATGTCAGATGTTTCTAATTATAAAAAAACAATCTTTTGAGCTAGAGAGTTAATACAGGATTAATGTGCTTGCTCTGCAATGTGTCTTACCTTAGTTCAATATACATTACTTCATATAATCCCCCAAGTACTAGTAAGTATTGAGCACAGAGCAAGGTGAATGCTCTCAACATTACTATATCAGTACCCCAAGTAATTACTCAAGAAATAAAAAAAGAAAAAAAAAGATATATTTAATTTCTTTTTTCCTCTACTTATAATCTAGAACAGAATTCTGAATAGTAAAATTCCAAGAATCATTTGATAAACTACCGAAGTCTGGGGGTGGGGGGTGGGGCTTTGATTTGCCGGAGGCAAACAGACAGAACTCTAACAAGATACTTTGAGCCTTTTTTTAATAGAGAAACCAGGAAACTATGACAAATCCCTAGACTGGGAGGAGAGAGTTGGGTTTGGGACCAGGTGAAAATGAGATTGAGGGCTAGGTCAAAGTAATAGGTATACAAAACAAAATATAAGCAATCTAAAAAGATATAGCCAAAGGTCTGTCTAAATCAGAAAGAAAAGCTGTAACCAGGTTTAGAAACAGTTCTCTGCTCCAAATGCCCATACAAACTGCCAACAATTCCACAATGAGCCACACGGGGTGGTGTGTGTGTGTGTGTGTGTGTGTGTGTGTGTGTGTGTGTGTCTGTCTGTCTGTCTGTCTGTCTGTCTGTCTGTCTGTCTGTCTCTGTGTGTTTGTATGTGTCTGTGTTTTTATAGCTCCAACCAACTAATAACTGTTGAAGCTGATCTTTCTTAAAAGGAGGACCCCCTTTTTTTTGGCTGGTGCTGAAATGCTGCTGGGGTGATACAGTAATGTAGGACAAGCCTAAACCATTAATCCTAATCCTGTACTGGCAAATGTAACTTCATTTTATATTACTAAGTAGAATAGAACTGAAAGTAACGATGGTGGTGATAATAAACTTTTAAAATTTCGCAAAAATTGTGCACGCAGTTCTCAGGGCTTACTCCTAACTGTGATCAGGGATCACTCCTAGCAGTGCTCTGGGAACAATATAGTGTCAAGGATAGTACCCAGGTCAGCTGCATGCAAAATAGTGCCTTACCCTCTATATTATCACTGTGGCCTCTATAAGAAAAAGTTTAGTCTCACATTTTCAGATCTTGACTACTGGGAATAGATGTGCCAAGGAATACAGGTAAACATACAGACTATTGAAAAAAAGAAAAAAATGTTCACTTGATATAATAGAATCAAAATTATTGCTTGCTGTAACCTGCTTCTTCGTTTTATTTTGCTTTTGATTGGTTTTTCATCCTAGAACTATTCATGATCAACTTTTGACCTACAGAATTAGGATAACAAATTACTGTAAAGTTTTTAGTACTTTATTACAACAATAAGATACCAACAATTATAAAGTAGACATCAAGTATATACTTTATTTTCTCTAATCACATACGATCAATTATAACCTTCATAAAAATAAATACTTTCATGATTAATATTTTAATAAATGGGGATTTTTTTCTCATTAAAGTACAAGGAAAAGGAAATAATATGAGTTATTCCACTTGAACTAGGTGATAGAATATGTATCTTTGTAAGTGCAAGGTAAAACTAACATCTCAGAGCTACTAAATATTTCTGGAAATATTGTTTTGCTCTGTTATTTTATTATCATTTTAGGATCATGATTTAAATAAGCAAAATATGGCAAGATTTTTTCAACTTTATATTATATATTTTCAAGTAAATGTAAGGTATTTTTTATTTATATCCTTTTTTTCTGAAACTGGAGCTCCCATTTTCAACTTTTCCATTTTCTTTAGTTTTTTAATACAGCAATGGTCTAATTTCATAAAGGACAGATATAAAATGTCTATACATACAAATATATGTTTGCATATTTTTGTGTATCTATGTGTGTGAGATATGCATTTATTTTATGCTTGATTCTTGACTTTAAACTGTTCTCCTATCATAACTGGGGGAGCATTGCTACCTTCTAATATTGCCAGGTCTAAGTATTGAACTCTCAATGCTCTACTCTAAGGTCTGTGCATAGCCAAAAATTATTTCTGAGCCTCTTAGAAACACTGAGAATAATTCACTCAAATATGTACTTAATTACTTGCTAAATTGTAGCTTCAGATTTATAATTGTAAGCAATACAAATTTAAAAACTGGAATTTATGATGTCTCAAGCATTAATTTTTCAGTAAAAGCTTAGGGCTTATTTGTATATGTTGATGCACATTTAACATTCACTTCAACTATAGAGCTCTTAGGTATTCCTTGGAATTTCTGAAATCATAATATTGACTCAAATTATGATTGGGACACCTAAAAGAATTCTGGTACATGGCATAGTTAGTTGTCATCTGTGACATCTCTCAGTAAACTTGTGTTCAGAGTTGCTGAGATAAAACATTTTGTCATACCAACGGCTTAACTCCTGGCTTTGACTTCAAACATTTTGTTTTATTATAAACAAAGGGATCTAAATATACTCTTTGATACTATATCCTTTTTAGGCTAAACTTTTAAATTATATTTATAACATGCTACAATAAAACACAAACTTTTCTTTTAATACTGATAATTCTTACTTCATTGAGAGCTTCTAATCATGCCTCCTGGTTAAGAAAAAGGACAGAACTAAATATCCAAGCCAAAGTCAACAACAATGGAATTAAGAGACCCAAATTCTAACAAGCAAAACTTTAAATGGGCCTGTTATACTGGCAAGCTAGGGTCAAAGTGTAATATGGGATGCACTCTGAGAACATGGTGGAGGGATTTCAACACTGGTAGTGTGACTGATCCTGATTCATTATATGTCTGAAACCCAACCATGAAAGCCTTTGTAAATTACAATGATACCAATAAAATAAAATCAAATTAAAAAATTAAATACGGTGCCAGTGAGGTGGCGCTAAGGTAAGGTGTCTGCCTTGCAGGCAAGACAAGGAAGGACCACAAGTCAATCCTCCAGCGTCCCATATGTTCCCCCCAGGCCAGAGGCAATTTCTGAATGCTTAGCCAGGAGTAACCCCTGAGCATCAAACAGTGTGGTCAAAAAAAAAAAAATACATTCTTTTTTTTTTTTTTTTTAGTTTTTGGGCCACACCCAGTGACGCTCAGGGGTTACTCCTGACTATGTGCTCAGAAGTTGCTCCTGGCTTGGGGGACCATATGGGGAACCGGGGGATCGAACCGCGGTCCTTCCTAGGCTAGCACAGGCAAGGCAGGCACCTTACCTCCAGTGCCACCGCCCGGCCCCCAAAAATACATTCTTTTATTACTTTTACATTCAATCACTCAAACACATACATTTCCTTGGGGCATTTTCCTCCCAGTCTATAAATGTAATTGGAATACCAGTTTGCATAAATAATATGTAGTACTTACCTTTATTTTTTCAATGTTGATCTACTAGAAAATTATAACTACTGACAATATAGGGTGATAAACAGAATAAAGATTCAAACAGAAGTCAGCAATGTATTTTCTAAATCCATTTTACTAGTTCATCGATGAACTAGTAATCTTTATTTCCGACCTTTTTCTTCAGTTAAATGAGTTGGCCTGCTTGGATAGAAGAGAAAGTATAAAAAGTGGAATAACAGGTCCGGCGCGGTGGCACTAGAGGTAAGGCGTCTGTCTGCCTTGCCGGCGCTAGCCTAGGATGGACCACGCTTCAATCCCCCGGCGTCCCATATGGTCCTTCAAGCCAGGAGCAATTTCTGAGCACATAGCCAGGAGTAACCCCTAAGCGTCACCCGGTGTGGCCCAAAAACAAACAAACAAAAAAAGTGGAATAAATTACTTTATAAAATCCTAAATGCAATCTTTCATGTTCTTTATTTTCTTTAGAGAAATATAAGGCAGGTAAAGAGAAAGAACTAGAAACAAAATATTGAAAATGACTGAGTATCAAAAAGGAAATATTTGAGATTTGTTCAATGCTAATATTAAACAAATTTCAAGTCAAATATATAAATTTCACTTTTTTTCCCTGTCACAGAATTGTTAAGTAATAATCTTCAACCCTTGCTAAATTGTGTTTATTTTTAACCAGTCTGAAATTTAAATTAACTTTTACACCAACAAATTTATTAGAATACTGTCTTCTTCTTATTGAAGTGAAGTCTCATAAAGCTGAAGTTTGTTAAATTTTGATAAATTTATAGTGAAATTTAAATAGTGATTGATAGAGTTAAAATTATGTCTATCATTCTGATGCCAAAGCTATGTTTTAGAACATATATGATGTCATTAGACTAATATATATTTTGAGGCGTGAAATTTTAACCCTAAAACATGTGCCAGAATGTAAACTAGAACTTAAATAAAAATTAAAGTGACATTACAAAGAAAATATTCTTAAGACAGATCTTTGTATTTTCTTGCCAATTGAAGCTTTATTTAATGAATAAAGATGATTCACCTTTTATTACTTTTCTCAGAATTTTATTTGTGCAGGGAGAGTAAAAAGACAGTGATCCCAATGATCAATACAACTCTTAACCTAGTTTGCCCCTAAACTTTATATTGAGCAAACAAAGTTACTTTCTCCTGAAAATGACTCTGAAACAACATATTAAAATGACATTCTTGGCACTTGCAAAGCTAGAAACACAATTTTAGAGGAAATCAAGCTGTTCTCTGAATAGAGCCAAGAAAGAATGTTTTTAAAGGGGTCAGGGGTATACAAGGTGATATTTTATTGGGTCAGAATTCATATTGTGATCCACTTGCTCATTGCTGAGCATCAATAGTTCCTGTGCTGCAATGGTTGTAAAGCTTTTACTACCACTTTATAGTCTAAAAAGTTCTTCTCATACATGCCTTTATTTAGTCCACTAACAAGTTTTGATAGTCATATTTCAACATAATTTCAAAGATAAATGTTTTATTGGTGTGTAGTAGCCCTACATAAAGCACACAGATCGAGTTTGATGAATTTCCCAGCACGAAAACACCTATAAAACTATCACTCAAAATGAGAAAATGGATTGACAATATGATGGAAAACATCATTATATCCTTTCTCATCACTCTTGTTGAAATATAGTTTCTCTGACTTTTGTCACACCAATTAATTTGGTCTAGTTTTCAATTTTATATTTGTGAAATAGCAAATTTTGTTGTTTTTTTTTTTAGTAAAATCATGTACTTTCTTTTATGTCCACAGGTCACCCCATTAGATTATTGAGTTTCACTATTATGTCCTATTTTAATATATATTTTTATTGAAGGATATTCACATTGTTTCAAGTTTTATTGACTGAGTAGTACTTTTCTCAACTATGTATTTTGGTGAACATATGAATACATTGCTTCTGAGTTCTCATCTAAGTAGAATTGTTCACTATAGTTTGATATATATATATATATATAATGAATTATTCTTTTATTCCTTGAGACATTTTCCCATAGCAATTGCATCAGTATTAACATCATTATGTATTACTTAGTAAGTTTACAGCAAAGTCTTTAATTTTCAATTAAAATTTAGGTTTTTAGCTCTGATATCTAATGCATTTGCAATATTTATATATTTAATCGTTTAAATAGTACACAATTTTTAGTGTTATATATTAATATTTTACTAAATGTTTTAATATGCCACACACTATCAAAATTCTAGTACCATTCTACATTATCAAATTTTGAGACCTTTATCTTTGAAGTTCCTATTAAAATACTTTGACTACTTGTAAATTACATTAACTGCCACATTGTTATTATGTTTCAGGAATTTTAAGAATTGAAATTGTCGGGGCTGGAGAGATAACATGGAAGTAGGGCATTTGACTCGCATGCAGAGGATAGTGGTTTGAATCCCGGCATCCCATACGGTCCCCCGAGCCTGTCAGGTGTGACCCCCCCAAAAAAAAAACAAAATAAAGGAATTGAAAATGTCTTTTACTCTTAATGATATACTATAATAAATGAAGTTTCTTAACTTTAATGTAGTCCTATCTATCAAAATTCAATTTCAAAAGTACTAATTAAGAAACTTTTTTCTAAAAGTTAATTTTTATGTTTTTTCTAAATTTTAGGGACTATATAATGTTTTGCCAATAATCAAAACTTAATTTCTTGTATAATGTGAATCTGTATTATTCAACTAACTTGAAGTAATTTACAAAAATATCATTTTCTAACACATTGAAACATTACCTATGCTTCTTCTCAGTTGAACATAATTTTATTTTGAATTGATATAACAATGTTATATTATTTACTTACTGTTGTATTCCATTTATCTCTTTTTTGGTTTAGTACTATATAGCCTTACTAACCTAGCATTCTATTAACTCAATATGTTTAAAATTAAAGTCTTTGTGGTGAGTGCAGAAAAGGCTATTCTTGACTCTACATTCAGATAATACTCCTATAGGTGAACCATATAGGATAATGGAAACCCCAAAACCTGGTCAGCAGTGTGGAAGGCAAGACCTAGCAATGAACTATGGCCCCAACTATGGTAGTCTTATACTGTTATTTGTTTTAAAATATTACCTTTGGTATTATAATTTTTATCCTACAATAAGTTTTATATTTTTTCAAATAATAAATGCAATATTTTGTCACTGCTGTTTTATCTAAATATTAATATTGTAAAAATAATTGCTTACTATCTATTGTCTTTCAAATTAAGAATGTTACATATTTTTGTTTTGTTTTGTTTTATTTTATGTTTTTTCAGGCCACACCAGTTTGGTGCTCAGGAGTTACTCCTGGCTAAGTGCTCAGAAATTGCCCCTGGCTTGGGGGGACCATATGGGATGCCGGGGCATTGAACTGCGGTCCTTCCTTGGCTAGCGCTTGCAAGGCAGACACCTTAACTCTAGCGCCACCTCGTCGGCCCCGAAGTTACATATTTTTTAATATTTTTGATTACCTTCAGTAATCACCAATATGTTCAGAATTAATAGGCTATACATCATTATATTTTAAATATTGAATTAAATATTTAAATTAAAAAAATTAAACCGAGTATTGAAACAGCAAAATATCACATTTTTATGGCTTTTGTGCATAATATACTTCCCTTAGTATCACAATGTTAGAGAATTTAAATTTCTACTCTTCTCATATTACTTCTGAGCAACCTATTAATCTTCTTCACTTTCTTCACCCTAATATAGCACTCTCAGATCTGTATTTTAGTCTCTCAGTTTTATTAGAGGTCAGTTTTATTCATGCCATTGATTTCTTTTTCTATTCATCAAAGATGAATGTTTTCATGCTGTATTTATCCTGTTTTTGGTATAGTTCACTCAAAACGATACTCTCCAATTCTATCAAGATGCTTTAAAATGTGCCGGGCAGTGGCGCTGGAGATAAGTTGCCTGCGCTAACCTAGGATGGACCTGGTTCCCCATATGGTCCCCCGTGCCTGCCAGGAGCGACTTCTGAGCAAATAGCCAGGAGTAACCCCTGAGCGTCACCGGATGTGGCCCCAAAACCAAAAAAAAAAAAAGATGCTTTAAAATGTATGACTATATTTCTGTTGTCTACGTAAGAATCCATTTTATATATGTATCACAACTTCTTTACCTAACAATATAAGTTTTACACTATCACCTGTTGTTAGACCTCTGGGTTTCTTCTGTATTCTGGCTAATATCTTAAGAGCTGCAAAGAACCTAGTGGTATGTATTAAGGTTAATATTTGGGGGCAGATAACCAGAATCTGCATAATTGAGTCTAATGGAAGTTTCAGGGGCTGGAGAGATAGTATGGAGGTAGGCTGTTTGCCTCGTATACAGGAGGATGGTGGTTCGAATTCAGGCATCTCATATGATCCCCGAATCTGCCAGGAGCAATTTCTGAGCATAGACCAGGAGTAACCCTGAGCACTGCCCAGTGTGATCAAAAACCAAAAAAATAAATAATAATAATAATAATAAAATAATGGAAGGTCCAGTCATACTTTTCTAAGAAATTTTCATAACATTTGCCATAAAGATTGGACTAGTTGATATATTCACCAAAATGAGGCTTCCTTTTTAACCTTATTCCCACCAACTTTGTTGTTCAGTATTTCAGATACATGCCACTGTAATTGGTATGAAGTGATTGGGTCTCACTATCATTTTGACTTGTGCTTTTCTGACACTGAGTGATAATGAGAACTACTTCATATGTTTCATGGTAGTGTATGTTTTAATCCCTTCTCTCCACTTTGAAAGGATTTATTAAGGGAGAAGGAACAATGGACTGGGTGGATTTTGGGATTAGGTGAATAATTATGGACACTTTGATGGTGGGACAGAGAAGTATCTTTTTTACATCAGTCAAGATCTAGAAGAATTTTGTAACCCTGTCACTTACACTATATATACATATATATGTATATATATGTATATATATATAAATATATATATATATTAGGGATCACTTTTGAGGAGCTCCAAGGAACATATCAGGTATCACCTTTGGGTTAACAATATGCAAGCTCCATGCTCACTGTACTATCACTCCAATCCCCTAAACTATATTTTTGAGGAAAAAAGTATTTCTTTTAGAGAGCTAATCATAAGACATAAACATATGCTCCACATGAGCCCATATTTCATCCCAGGCAAACAGCAAACACTATTTCTTGCCCTGTCCTGATGAAATACTCAATCATAACTACAAAGCACACCTAAGTATAATTTCAGAAGAAAAATTTTCCCAACTCTTATTTTTGAGGGATGTGACATTATTATTTGTATAATACTATTTAAACAAGCACTTCTTCCAAATAAAAACTACTACAATACTTCATGCAGTGTGCCATAAAGGACAACAAAATAAACTGGGAACATTTTCGTACCATGAGTGAAGCAATACATGAATAAAATATTTTAAGTTCTGAACCAATCAGTATATTGAAGGACTGGATCACAGAAGTTCAGATCAGGAAAAAAAGGTAAGTTACAAGAAAATTACAAGTTTGAGACTACTGGCACGTGCTGAGAGGATTCTGTCTCCCTTCAACTCTAGAACTGACCAGAGCTATGGAAAGACTGCCCCCTACCTAGTCCCTACAGAGCAGAACTAATAGACTGACCACCAGAGAGAAAGCATCAGTATTTACAATCTGTGTATCACATATTGCCTGAAGTGTGGGAAATGCATTCTTCCATCTTTTATATAACAAATATCAGAGAGGTTATGAAACTCAGTCCAAACTATATAGTAAAATTAGTAATGAATGGGTTCTCTACACACTGGTCTCCAAAACTTATTTACTTTCATTTTGATTACTCACTGATACAATAAATATTTACTAAGTAGCATAAAAAAGCACTAGTCTTAAGGAAATGTATTATATTCAATAATCATGAAACAAAAATAAATATATTATTATAAAGCTTAAACAACAGCAGAAATTAAACTTTATAAAATAACTATAAAATAATAAGTTATAAGATAACTTATTAAATTAGATTAATAATTGCAAATTATTATATTTTTCCTTACTATAATCATTAAAATATTGAAAGAAAATTAAAAAAAAACTGCCGGGTGGTGGCGCTGGAGGTAAGGTGCCTGTCTTGCCTGCGCTTGCCTAGGACGGACCACGGTTCGATCTCCCGGTTTCCCATATGGTCCCCCAAGCCAGGAGCGACTTCTGAGCACATAGCCAGGAGTAACTCCTGAGCGTCACCGGGTGTGGCCCAAAAACAAAACAAAAAAATATTGAAAGAAAATGGTGCTAGTGAGTTCTTTTTATTTTCAAATTAAGGAGTGATGATTTCAATATTTTATGTATAGTGTAATAAATGCTATATACAATTTCATGTATGTATTTATATTGCTTATGTTTCTTCCTATTGTGCATTTTGAATTATAAAGTATTTTCTGGATATAAAATAATAGTTTTGTTTTTGCTCATTTTCGTAAAATGTACCATGATAAATTACATTAAGTGGCAAATGTTATACCATCATTGTATCTAAAAATTTCACTAACATGTTATTGTTTTATTTAAATAATGCTTAGGTTTTGCTTACCATGCAATTTCCTAACATTATTTTAGTGTGAGATAGTGGTTATAAGTTTATGTTTTTTTCTAAAGTCCTCATTAGACTTGAGGTTAATGAGCTTTCATAATATCCTCATAAAATGAATTGGAGTAGGTACATATGAACATTCTTACTTCTTTTCTTTACAAATTTGCATAAGATTTTGGGATAGGAGAGAAAGTATAGTAAAAGAAACTCCTCCCTTGTATGACGCTTATCTATTTTATTTGAGCACCCTACATAATCTTCTGAGCACTGCCAGGAGTAATTTTTGAGTACAGAGCATAACCGTGTTTGTTTGAAAATAAAAGAGGTTTAAGAGTTATTGTTATTTAATATTTATGTATTTTTTGTAAAACATCAGTGATCCAGTTGGATTTGTCTTCATGAAGCTTTTACTTGAATGCTATTTATTAATAGATATTAAAGTTAACAGATGTCTTATTGAGTTTGTTTAGATACGTAATGTTTTTCAAGTATTTTATTTCATTTAATCAAAATTAAAATATATTAGAAAAAGTATTTTAAGTATTAAACATCTGTGTATTTTTGTCATTGTATGTATATTCCTGTATTTATTCAAATGTTCTTATCCTTTTCCTTATGTCTACTAGTAGTTACCTAAATGTACAATTATTTTTTACCTCAAACCTAGTTTTAGATTGATTCTGTTTTATTTGTTTATAATGCTATGCATTTTTCCTGGTGGTGAGATATTGAACCTAGGTCTCCTGAATGGGAAATGCATTCTACAACTTTCAGTCACTTCTCTGACTTGACTGCTTTTCTATTATTTACTTGTGCTCCCTTTTATATGTATGGTATATGGTTATAATGTTATTTATGTTAAAAATACTGTTTGATTGATTGCAATGTATCTGTAACTGTTTAAAGACTCTTGATGTCTTCAAATAATTTTCTTCATTTAAAAGAACTAAAATAGAGCTTGGGGAGAGTAAGTAATGTTAAAATTACATTAAAACAAACTTCACTAAAAATATTCTATAATTAGGCACCTTATTACATAAGTAATTTTATGTGATTTCATAATATAGAATTAAAAATTCACCTGGAGAAATATTATATGCACCAAAGTGCAAGTGAAATTTAAAAAAATGTGCTGTACTATAAAACTGTTATTTTTTTTCAAAAGACCAGAGAAAATGAATTGCAAAAAAAGGAGTCAACTCCTCTCTCACACATATTTAGACCCTTTCAATCATCAATATATTTCATGTTATATCAATGCTATTTTAAAAATAGTATTGTTATAGACAGTCAACTTAAATTATCTGTAGCTGGTGAGTCATTTACTAAAACAGAAAAATCCCAAGGGACACCATGACCCACTTACAGTAGGACACAGACCTACATTGAATAATAATTTGGGACTATTACTAAGATAATTAGAAAGTCAATCTGTTGCCAGAAGGGTTAGATCTTAGCTTCCCAATTTATTAAAAAGCAGATTTTGCTCTGTGAATGAAGTGAACCCAAAGATCACTAATATCATGACCCCAACATCTGCCTGCCATAAAAATATAATGATTTAGTATAAATTAATTTCAACTTTTCAGGTAGTGCAAGTCTATTAGGAATTTTATCTGTGACATTCATTTATATATATTACTTATAACTCAGACTTAAATATTTCCTGATATTTACTTAACCATGTATATTAGAAAAATATAGGTAAAAACTTTCTCTTCATTTGAATTTCTTATATATAAAATAACTTCATTTTTTTCACTATGCATTATTTTTTAACAAAACCAAGTTGTTATCCTATAAAATGAAAACTATGAAGCTATAAATAATTTTAAAATTATATATACATAATATATTTTTGAGGCCACACCTAGTAATGATTAAGGCTTTTTCCTGGCTATGTATTCAGAAATCGCTCCTGGTTTAGGGGATCATATGGGTGCCAGGGTATCGAAAGTGGTTCGTCTAGGTCAGCCACATGCAAGGCAAATGCCCTACTGCTGCGCCACCACTTTGACCCCAATTTTAAAATTAAATATTATAATAATTATTATAATGATAATTATGAAGTTATAATAATTCAATTTACATCATCCCAATTCTGTTTTTTTTTGTCAACAAAACATCTTCGAAACTATCACATCATCTATTGGCTATAATAGTATGGAGAAAGTATAGTAACCAATGAACTTTCTCTTATATGATGTTCCTATCTTTCTTAAATAATCTTTATTGTAGAAACAAATTTTATGTTTCCATTTTTACCATGCCATTGCTCTACTACTTGTTGTAATATAAAGCTGATATACTTACTTATTCTTTATTTATTGGATCAATATTACAATAAAACTGATATTTCAATAAACATTCCTAATCCTATTAAAATGACTGTAGATTTTGTCACTCTTTTACTGTATTGATTGTATATATATATTGTATATGTCTTATATATGTATATATATTAGGAGAAGCTATGTACAATGTAGAAAGAAATTAGAAAGTCATCAAAGTCTTACAAATTCTTACATCATGGTATATGAATATGGGCTAGCAGTTACATCTTACAAAATAATCGTATTATTATTTTACAAATGGAAACTTGAATGCACAAAGCTCTGGATTTCCTTTTAACTCTAAAATTTTATTAAACCTTATTAATAATTGTGATTGAGTATAACTTTTCCTAGGACCAGAAGAAAAGAACACTTTGGGGTTTAACAACTATCATGCCAGAGCCTGTAGTCAGTCTTATGACAGTATGCTGCAAGAATAGAGACTCGGCAGCCAGTGATGGCTAATCTTTTTGAGCCCACATGCCCAAACTGCAGCACAAAACCAAGTAATTTCCTCAAAAGTGTCAGCATGTCAATTAAACCTTCATAACAAGATTTTAGTATCTAAAAACTATGCGGCACACGCTGCATATCTTAATTGAGGACTTTCCGATTCCAGCTGTAAGGCTATGATAGGTTCACCATTACCTTTCTAATGTCTCCAATGTTTATTTCGTCTATGAAAAAAAAAAACTGTCACATCTGCCTCCCATTTTTTTTCTTTTTTCCTTCCTTTAATTTTATCTATATTAATAGCTTCTAGATAGGGGCTTCTGCTATTTTGCAGAACCATAGAACATGAATCAGCTTGTTCTGCATCATATTTCTATTTCTATCATATTTCATCAAACTGAGAAAAGAAAAAAATAAGTGGATGAGATACAGGGGCCAATGAACCATTGAGTTGTTCATTCTCAGAACCATCGAGTGGAAATAAAAAATGGCCAAACCTAAAACCCAAACCAAAGTCAATGACAATAAAATCAAGAAACTCAAACTATAACGAGCTATAAATTAAATGGATCTGTTACACTAGCAGTCCAGAGGGCTAAGGGTGCAGGTATGGGATGCATGCTGGGAACTATGGCAAAGGGAAGTCAACACTGGTGGTGGGAAGAGACAAAATTCACTGTCATGTACCTGAAATACAGCTGTGCAGGACTTGTAATTCGCATTGGTCTCAATACAAATTTTTAAAAAAAGAATAAAAATATAAAATATTTTAATACTTATGTGTGAAATTGTATTTTGTCCCACTTTTTGCTGTTTTTCTAGTTATGGGAACAAAGCTAAATATTGACCAACCTAAGACTTATAAGTAGCACATATTTAAATAATGATGGATTAATATAAGTTAGAACACATTTGAAGAAAATGAAATTAATAATTTTATTTATATATATAATACAAACTGTGACAATGTGTATTGGTTACTATGTGTATTAAAAATTCATAGATTAGGGGCCAGAAAGATATCATGGAGATGGGGCTTTTGCCTTGCATGCAGAAGGATGGTGGTTCTGGTCCCAGCATCCCATATGGTCCCCCGAACCTGCCAGGAGTGATTTCTGAGCACTGCCGAGTGTGACCAAAAAACCAAAAAAAAAAAAAATCATAGATTAGTGCTAATAAAACAATTTAACATAAATTTCCAAAAGAAGTTATTGAAATTGAACATGCCCTGGAATCAAAGATATAAAATAGCAGGAAAGGCACTTGCCTTTCATTTGGCTGCCAGAGTTCAACACCACATATAGTCCCCCAAAAACTTTTCAGTTATTCCTGAGAAATAGAGCCATGAGTGAATAATTGAATACTACTGATTTTGGTCCAAAACACAATGGAGCAAATGGTATTCCTTTTGTCATACAGGTATGCATTTGAAAATATTCTTAGTTCTAATTGTGACTATCAGTAGCATAATATACCAGGTTGTGAAAATCATCTATTATATATACATTTTTTTAAAAATTGAATTATATTTCAATTATATATAATAAATAAAAATTCTACTTTTTATGCTTAATATTAATAACACTTAACATAGACTTCATTCAATATTATCCTTCCAAAGTAAACAAAATCATGCCAAAATCAATCTAATAACCAGAAGACAGCATAAGAAGATAGTGAAAGTCAAGTTGCTATGTTTATAGCTTATGATTCTAGATTTGTATGTTTCCATTCATGCCCCATAATGCTTCCTATCTCAATACTATAATATGGATTATGTTATACTATATAAATTGTTCAATTTATACTAAAAATAGAAATAATTGCCAAATTGTTTATTTTAACAGAACTCTAATATGAAATGCATTATATATGTTTATTTAAAAATAATATTGACTAGGGGCCCAGGAGATAGCATGGAGGTAAGGCGTTTACCTTTCATGCAAAAGGTCATCGGTTCTAATCCCGGTGCCTCATATGGTCCCCCGTGCCTGCCATGAGTAATTTCTGAGCATGGAGCCAGGAGTAACCCCTGAGCACTGCCGGGTGTGACCCAAAAACCAAAAAAAAAAAAAATAATAATAATAATAATAATATTGACTAATTTATTGGTCCTATATATAAATTGAGAATAATTACCTATATTAAATGCATGTTCTATGATAAAATTCAAGTTATATATCAGTAATAGTAGGCTTTTCAAGTTTTAAAAGGCAGTGCTGACAAAAAGGAATTATTTTTGTTTTTTGTTTGTTTGTTTTGTTTTGTTTTGTTTTTGGGTCACACTAAGCAGCACTCAGGGGTTACTCCTGGCTCTACGCTCAGATATTGCTCCTGGCAGGATCCGGGGACCATAAGGGATGCCAGGATTTGAACCACTGTCCTGCATGTAAGGCAAACACCTTACCTACTTGCTATCTCTCCGGCCCCCAAAAAGGAATTATTTTTGATTATAAAAATAGTGGAATGGGAGCAGGAGTGGTGGTGCAAGAGGTAAGGCATCTGACTTGCCCACACTAGTCTAGGACAAACCACATTTTGATACCCCAGCGTCCCATAGGGTCTCCCAAGCTAGGAGCAATTTCTGAGCTCATAGCCAGGAGTAACCTTGAGCGTCACTGGATTGGCTCAAAAGCAAAAAATAAAATAAAATAAAATAAAATATTGGAAGGGAGTTAGTTAGGATTACCACAATGCTTTGCCAAGATATTTTTAAATAACTAAAGTTTATGTGTCTTGAGTGTAGAATGGCTTTGAAATGTTATGAAATTTTACTTGCCTGAGCAGTAGTTGATCACAAAATATTTAAAATACAATTCAAACACAGAAGTAACTTCATTAGTATTCTCTTGTTTTAATAATGACACTATTTGGTGTAGTCTATTATAAATATTATAATACACCAATATTTTTTAAAAATATTATGATATTTAATGATTTTTTAATCATTCCTAATATTTAGGTCTTATTCCTGTTTCTTTGATCAGGAAAACTCTTTAGATCATATGGAGCATAAGGAATCAAATTCATGACTGTGTTAAAGCAACCCTCACCTGTCATAGTATGTTATTTTTAACCTAATGTGACTTTCAACCATAAATATTTTGAGGTAAATTTCTTTGTTCAACAAATTACAAAAATTGTGTATTTACCTGAAAACTTAGTAGTGAATTTTCATATTACTTGAAAGAATCATCAATACATTTGCATATTAATATATGTGTAACTTATTTAATAATAAAGTAGAAATTGAAAAGGAGTAAACTTTTATACAAATATAATGCTGTATTCTAAATTATTATACAAATATATTAATAAAGTGAGATCTTAAAATGTTTAGATAAATTAAGTAAATTGAAATAATAAAACATAGGATGCTCTAGTTTCCTCATTGATTATGGATAACCAAATTATTAAAATTTTATACGTTTTACATTCTGACACTGTTCAGCTGTAGCAGTTTGAATAATTAAGATAATATACATAAGATAGATGGCTGTATTGGAGGTAAATTTTTCTTATTCATTTATAGTCTACTGTGTCCACTTCCAAATGAAATCAACACAATTAATATAAGCTCCCATTATTATGCAAAAGAAAATTACTAAAAATAAAATAATAAAAGCTAATTCAAATTAGAGCTTATAACATTAGCAATTTAAATATTCAAGTATTACAATTCCTTTGTATATAAGCATTCATAAATTATTATTCGTGTCTGAATTTTTTATTACTAATTTTTATGTGATCAATAGTAAAAACACTCAATAATAATTGTACAGTATTATTAGTTTAGAAGGATAAGGATAGTTTCATTTGTACATATTTACTATTAGTAATTAAGGTGCATAAAAACTAGGTATTTACAATTTCTTTAGTTAATATCTTCTTTTCACAAAATACATTTTTATTTTGCTATAAAATATATGTTTATATTTTATAATATTATATTTATATTTCAAATAAATTATTTAATTTTAAATATAAATATTTCTTATATATATATATATTTTTTGGTTTTTGGGCCACAGGGGTTACTCCTGGCTGTCTGCTCAGAAATAGCTCCTGGCATGCACAGGGGACCATATGGGACACCGGGATTCGAACCAACCACCTTTGGTCCTGAATCGGCTGCTTGCAAGGCAAATGCCGCTGTGCTATCTCTCCGGGCCCTCTTATTTATAATTTATATATTTATTTTTTATATTTATATTTTAAAAGAACTGTCAATTCTGGAAAATTATTTCATTTGGCAGAACTATAAGACACTGCCTTATGGGGCCAGAGAGATAGCATGGAGCTAAGGCATTTACTTTCCATGCAGAAGGTCATTGGTTTGAATCCCAGCATCCCATATGGTTTCCTGAGCCTGCCAGGAGCGATTTCTGAGCTTTGAATCAGGAGTAACCCCTGAAAACTGCTGGGTGTGACCCAAAAAACAAAAAAACAAAAACAAAAAAAAAGAAACTGCCTTATTTATTAGATGATGATTAAATTGACATTTAATAAATAAATCGGCAGGTAAATACATAAATTGCTTAAAAATAAAAAGGTTAAATCACATTCAATATTCCTTTCAAATTATACACATATGTGTTTATTATGATTAATACATTTTAATTTTATAATTTATTATATTATGTATGGAGAAGGGAAGCACAAATAATCAAGATAATTGACTGGCTATTTTAAGGGACTTCCAAGGGATGTAACCAAACCAATAAAGCTTAAAGAGGTAGATAATATTTATAAACACACATCACAGCAGAGTAAATCAGGCCAAAAGATGGTGCAAAGAGAAAGCTTTGGCAGAAGTGGTAAACAATACTGATTGGCAGATGATAGAGATGACCAGGGGATGTTGATGATAGATAAGCAGACAATGAGGACCAGAGGAGACTGGCAGAAAACAGGTGGGAGGTCTGTGGAACAGGACAAAAGGCCGAGCATTAGTTAGCATGATTATAGGGATCATCTGAATTGAGGAGTTTCCTGATTTGTGGCTGCTGTGTTCCAGTTATGTGTACATGCACTATAAAATAATGAGCTGTTAAATAAAAGAGATGGAATAATGAATATACTTGGTGTAGTTGGAAGAATGAAAAAGTTAGCCCAAATTCATTATAACAAATTCAGCCTCATCGTAGATCAACCAGCAGTTCTATGACAAGTTGTAATAGCACTGTGTTCATGTAACAATCATTAGAATAATAGTTTGAAGAATGTAAGTTCCTGAAGCTGTAATGAAGGTCCAGTGGGCTCAAACTCTACGTGATGGCCATTGATTTTCCAGGATCATGTATTCAACTTCATTCTATTCTTGGACATAAGGGTGAGTAACTCTTAAATTCCAACATATAGTCAGACCCTTCCTAAGAGAGCAAAGAGTTCCTTGTCTTCAGACACTTCCTTTATATTTGTCTGACAATTCCCTCCAAGTCTTTCCTCTCCTTTGTGTCCCAGAGAATTATATTGGGAAGGTTACTTTTATTTTTATATCTGTGAGATACATAATAAAAAAAAGTTTGTTCAGGATTTTCTGGATAGATGAAAATTAATGAAAGAAGTTTCATAAAACACATAGTAATAAATGAGTACTCCATCCCTTTTACTTCATCTGGTCTTAAAAGGCCCATAGTTTATTTGAGAAGTTCATCTTGTTTATTTTGGTGATTCTCATTCAAAGTTGTTCAGAAATATGCTCTTTGTCTGATTCTGAGTTATTCAACCAGATCCTATAACTGTTTATGAAGTCACCTTGCAGATAAGGGCTCTTTCCCTCTGCCCCTAGCTGATTATCCGGAGAGCACTCAGCGTTATCATTAGGTTGATTTCCCATGAGAAAATAATTTTCGACCATTTCCAAGAAAGCTACTCTTGACCTTACCCACTTTCAGGATAGTCACAGGGCAGATAATTTTAGCAATGATCATATTCCTGGGTTAGCAGCTACTGTTTCTTCTGCTTGATATTTATCCTTGAGGCAAAAGTTCTCCGACTTTGCTCCAGGTTTTGTATCCGCAGAATAAACACTCTGTACTCTATACTCATGTTTTTACCCACTTGGCAACATTCTACTTAACATGCCTTTGAGTGGCCATAAATTGGATGGCTACTCTGAGCTCATTACCTAGATTGGTAATTCTAATTCTCTGTATTATACCATAACCTTGGATTAAGAACTCCCACTGGATGGTCTGAATTCTGGCTTGTGGGACTAAGAAACATCTCATTCCTGAAAGATTGCTTTTAACAACTAGGTGTAAGGCTTTGACATATGAGAGGAGAAATATTTTATCAAGATACCTTTCCAGATTGTGAGTTTGCTTCAGCAAACAGCAGAAGTTTCCACATGAATCTCCAGTAGCTAGTTGACATTGCCTTAGATAGTTGTTATGTAGAGCATGCCATCCCCAGTCTCCTTCTCAACCCTCTGCTCCTCATTGTCAACGCTCTAGGTATATACAGGTATACCTTTGTAGCTACAAAGAGCTAGGGAGCAGTGTGGTAATTGGTAACCCCTAAGTTAATATTCATCTAGAAATTTCCTCTTTCTCTGCAATTTAAACCAATCTTTTTATTTTATTTTATTTTATTTTTGTTTTGTTTTGGGCCACAAGCGTTAGTGTTCAAGAGATACCCCTGGCTCTGTTCAGAAATGGTTCCTGGCTGGCTCGGGGGAACATATAGGATGCCAGGGACCAAACCAGTTGGCAGTGTGAAAGACAAATGTCCTACCTGCTGTGCTATCACTTCTGCGTTTAAAGTAACCGTAAATGTTTTATTAATGTCTTTTTCAATGTGCAATTCAAATTTTGCTGAACAATAGCAGTTCCCAAGATCAAGCTGCTATTGCAATGATACCAAGTCAGCAAACCAAAAGCTAGATAGTTTTTGTAGTTTATATGTTTTTTATACTGAATCAAAATACAGTCTCTTCAGTCTTTTCTAAATCCATCTAATTGTGCAATTCTAAAGTTAAACCCAAATAACAAGACAAATGTGGGACTTCTCAATTCAAACTAAACTCTGAGTTCTACCCAATCAGATACTTTGTATTAGCCCTGACTTGGTTTTAATAAAATAAATAAGTAAATAATATATAATAAACTTTGCCTTCTGCTATGTCTATTAATTCTAGTAAAAATAGTTGTCGGATTCATAAATATAAAGTTTCTAACCCCTCAGCCAGACAGGCCTGACAAAGAAGGGTAGTAGCAGCAGATAAATAATTCACAAGCAGTCAGTTAAAGTTTCATCAGAGTCAACTTGCTTTTATTCCATG
>PVKC010011092.1:0-25033 GCA_004027635.1 Crocidura indochinensis
GGAGCTAGAGAGACAGGTCAAGGGTGAAGGTGCATGGCCCAGGTCAGTCACTAGCATCATCTCAGCCTCTGAATATTACCTGGCAGTACTGGAGGCCCTGAGAACCACTGGGGTGGCCCAGATAATCCCCAGTATTGCAGGGTCAAGCAGTGCCATCTCTTCACCCTGACCTGGGCCACTGGCCAGCTTCACAGAGAATTCCCCAGAGGGATCCACTGGCTTCCTGAGCATCACTTGGGAAGCTTCCACTGAAAAAAATAAGTAAATAAAGTCAAAATGCCCACAAATTTGTTGACAGGGATTCTACTCTGCTAAGACCTAAAGTATTGACCAGGATCATAGTAGAGCAGGTAGGCTGCTTGCCTGGCATATGGCCAACCTGGGTTTAATCTCAGGTACCTATATGGTCCCCCAAGCCCACCAGGAGTGCTCCCTGAGCATGGTGCCCTGAAAATGGCTGGGTATGATCTAAAAACCAAAATTTAAATTAAAAAAATAACTAAAGTAGGATCACAGGTCTAGAGATAGTATAGTACGTAGGGCACTTGCCTTTCACACATCTAAACTGGGTTTGATCCATATTACCCCATATAGTCCCCCTCATTGCTGCCAAGAGTGGTCCCTGAGCACAGAGCCAGGAGTAAATCATGAGCACGTCCAAGTGTGATCCAGAAACAAATATAAATAAATTGGGATCTGAGCCATTCTTTGGGGGCTAATAGAACATTTATTTCTTAAAAGCTGAGGAATTATCCAGAGAAACAAAATTATGAGGATTCCATGTGGGAGGGTGAATTCCTGATTCTGGCAGGTGCTCACTGCTAGATTAAAGGCCAGAAGATTGAGTGATAAGCCAGGTACTCCCTGCCCTTCAGTGTGCATTCTAGACAGTTCCCATGATTATGGATGTAGGCTAGGGAAGAAGCTACCTGTGATCAGAGATGTGATGGGGAAAGAAAGGGAAGGAAGGAAAACTTACGGTGTATCCCAGATAATGTTCCCAAGAAAGGGTGATAACTGGTAACTAAAACTAGAACATGTCTTTTCTGGTTCCAGAAAGACAGTTGGGGCTGTTAGCATTGAGCAGGAAAAAAAGAACATGGTTCATGGGGGACATTTTGGGGAGTGACAGTCAGACATAATCTCTTAAGCTTTGTGTCTCTCAATGGCCTTTCCTAATGGTATTTTTTTCATTTTCTTTCCAGACTACCAGGTAAGGAACACTGCCTTTATCTTGCCCAGGCCTGTGGTACTTTCTCACCCCCAGAAAGGATTTCTATTGAGATTGATCCATTAGCCATTTGCTATGAGAAGCCCCTGGGAACAGATATGCCTCTTTTCTAGCTCAGACAATCCTCATAAAGCAGGGGACTTGTTTTATTTTTTACCAAGTATTATCATAATGTTATGATTCACTTAATATAAATTTATATTGCTAAGGAAAAAATAGCTCCAAATTTACTGAATTTTGAGTCTTGCCTACAGTTGCCTTGGCAGGCCTAGACCAAATAATTTTTCCACACTTTCTAAGGCTCCCAAGCCAGGCAGTCACCACTTGTGCTGTAACATTGAGGACATGGACCAGATTCATGTCAGAGGTCTCTCATCTCTATGAGCCACTATCAAGGATCCTCCCTTGTCAGGTCCCTTGAGTTTTTATCACTCAGTGCATTAGGTTCCCAGTGAAAAAAAGTTCCCATATCGGTGATTGGAGAAGTGCTACTCTGGTTCCATTCCTTTATGTCTCAAACCCAAACTGTATGCAGTTAATGATCAAAATAAGAAAATAACTTTCACAAACCTGATAATTGGCACCTAGCAATCGAATCAGCCTCTTAGTCAGACTCGAGGCAGACTCTTCCCCAACTGGCTACTCAAAGAGCAGCCTGCCAGAATCTCACACTGGTAAAGCCTAGTTCATATCCCGGTGCACCTGTGAAATGATACTGAGGATCTGAGACCAAACAGGGGAAACTGGGCCCCCACAGTCATCCCTCTCACCCCCGGCTGTTATGTGCTACTCCTTGAACGAGCTTTTCTGCGACAGACACTCCCTGATGGCCACATGCCTGCAATGAGAATGGACCGAGGCGTTTCTATGCCCAACATGTTGGAACCAAAGGCAAGTCCAGTTCTTCTCCTTTCTCTTGTCAGGAACAGCATCTAGACCCAAGCTTTACAAGATGGACTTTTCTATCTTGTAATATCCTCAGACAATTGGGACTACTTGGCTGTAGGCTGGGCTGTAGGTTTGCACTGCAAAACCTTGTAATTCCTCCTGGTGTAGCACTGTATATTTTGGGATAATCGCAGCACGTCTATCCTATGACCTCGTATTTTCTTGTCCCTGCCATGCACTGGGCATGGGTGCAGCTGCAGGCTACCCAGGGTGGGACATCACCAGACCAGGGTGCTTGGGCCTTTTCCAGTGTTAGCCTACACATCTTTCACCAGGGTAGGTGGGTCACCCCCAGCTGGTACTCCCAGGGGCCGTCATTGAGCTTATTTCCATCTGAAGTGCACCAGAACACAGCTCCTTGGTTTGAGAGTTCACTGTGGAGCAGGATTGTTGAGCTTGCACAAAAGTATTGAGCATCTCAAAGATGGACCTGAGATCTCACTTCTCTCCATCCTAGTCAATATATATATAGACACTGGTGTCACCTTAGACATCGAAACCTTCCATGGGTGCAAGTGCTGGGCTGGAGAGAGCACAGGGCCTTTGACACTGGCCATCCAGGTTCAATCTCCACACCACACCCAGCACTGCCAGGTGTGGACCCCCCCCCCCAAATATACTGGGATGCACAGGGTTCCTCCAGTGGGCCCAGGGCTATATAGGGACCCAGATCTTGTTGGGAGGGACTCCTTTCTTTCACAGGCCTTAAGGTGGTGGCTTCTAATACCCCATTCAAGGGAGATTCCAGTGTGGTTGTTCTAGAACAGGTGTTCTTCTCTCCTCCTCAGATATTTCCATATGAAATGCTCATGGTGACCAACAGAGGGCGCAACAAAATCCTAAGAGAGGTGGACAGAACCAGACTGGAGGTAAAAAAAATTTTTTTTATTTATTAACATAAATAAGATGCTTATAGTTAAATAAACTATGTAACTATAATTGCAAACATACAATAAAATTAAAACTAAAATTGTATACCTAGAATATGGATTTTATATTTGAAACATTTCTATTAATATTAACATTCCACTAATTATTATTAATAATATGTTACTATTATTAATAATATGCATGTACTAATATATGAAACAATAATTTGATATATATCCGAACCCAATGGCAGATCTTTGCATATTTCCCCCAGCTTTCCTCTCAAGAAATATTTCAGTGAAGGTCAACATAGGGGAAAAGAATCATATCATCATAGAGAGCTAAGAGATAATCAAGGATAAAAACCCAAATATATACTTAACTTATAAGCATCAAATAAGTGGTAGCATAAAAATTTAGATATAGGGGTAGGACTCATGTATGAGGCCTTGACTTCTATCACTGGTACTATTAAGAGAAAGAAAAAAAACTGTCAGAAGTCAAGGAGGTAAAACAGCTGATAGGGCACTTGATTAACATGCAGCAGACCTGGGTTCAATCCCCAACACCACATTCAGCCTCCTGAATGTCATTGGGTATGGCCTAAAAACAAACCAAAGCCCAAAACAATTCAGGAATCCTGGCGTGATTTTTCTTCATTTTCTCTGGAGACTTGATGTTAGCATTGTCATATAGGGTGATGTGAGTGGTATCTCGCTCTGCCCTCCCATTGTTCAGCTCTGGCAGAGATTTTTGCCCTGAGCTAGGGGGGAGAGAGAGAGGCAAGAGCACTGGAAGAAGGAGCACTGGAGGAATGGCATTCTTTTCTGGCCCTTTCCGCATTCCTGTTGGAAGGGTTATCTGGGTCCACGTACCCACGACCTCCTTACCACGAGACACTGATCTTTGTACTTTTCCATCTGAGTGATTTTAATTAAGGAAACCTCTGGCTGCGTTTCAGGAAGAATTATTGCTTTTCCCAGACAAAGGGCAGCCCTTGGTAGGCAGGTTGACCTGGCCAAGAGGTTGTGAGACTCAGTCTCCAAGGGAGCTTTGTAAGAGCTATCACAGATGGTTGTTCTCAGCAGACTAGGCATCCAAAGGAATTCCTGCAGCAGAATCCTTCTAGAAGTCTCTGGCTTTCATTTCCTCTGCCTCTTCTCACCATGCTCATTCAAGGTAGACTCGCCTCAATGTAGTATATGAAAAAGTTTCCATAAGATTATTCTTGGATTTCTTGTATATAAAAATATTTCCTTAGGATTGTGTGTTCTGTGACTATTGCCCCACCTAGACCTTTCAGGCGGGGGCGCTGTGGAGTGAACAATAAATAGCGCTATGGACAGGGGAGAGAGGCCTTTTGTGAAAAAGCTGCTTGCAGGCTGCAAGAGGATTCTCTCGCTCTCTCTCTCTCTCTCTTTGCCCAATCTTTTACACCCTAGCCTTCTTGTCTGTGTGGATTATTATTTGCTGCAGATAAATATTACCAAGGTCTACCCCCAAAAGGGGACAAAGGGATGGGAAGTAACTTCTCATTCTGGGGACTTTTTGTGGATTCACAAATACCCAACAAAGGATTTAACAACACAGATACATTACACCTCATTATAAATGCCCTCACTTAAAGTACCATCTAAGATCCCTTTCAATGTTAACATAGTATTGCCATATATTGGGTGACAAAATGTTGAATATTATTTAATTTCTATGTAGGGAGACTTAATTATATTATGAACATGCTAGACATTCTGTGTGTTTTGATCACTGGCTTGATGTGATATTTGGCTATAGTAAGGGCTCACAAAAAGAGTTGAATAAACAAATGAATTAATATTTAGAAAAAATTAAAAAATAAATAAAAAACGTGGAAAACCCACAGTGTGAACCAAATTAAAGAATGGATCTTGGAGGACCAGAGCAGCTACTTAGTGTTAAAATAAAAAATTTATTGCTGTCTGATGCTTGGAGGATAGTGTCTCCCTGGGCCCACCCAGACCCCAGCTAACGCAGTTGTGGGCCCAGTGCACGAGGGGCAAGACTCAGAGAGTGACTCCATTCTCATTCAGTTCTCTGCAACCTCGCCCCTCTACTTCGGTGGGCTGTGAGTGGGATCCTTGGACCTGACCCTTGCTCTTTTCTCCCACCACAGCGTCACTTAGCCCCCGAAGTTTTCCGGGAGATCTTCGGGATGTCCATTCAGGAATTCGACAAGTTACCTCTCTGGAGACGAAACGACATGAAAAAAAGAGCCAAACTCTTCTAAGTCCCGCCCATAGGCGGCCACAGGAAAAAGAACTGGAGGATGCAGTGAGGCATGAAGTGAAGGCCCACCCGGCTGGGGTGTTTGCTACAGGAAGCAAAAATGAAAAACAAAAACAGAAAAAGAGGGGGGAGGGAAGCGAAGTCAGATATCCAAGGAATCGTTTCAGGCAATCTGGCCTGGGCAGCACTTGCCAAGAAGCAACAGGGCAGATGTGGACATCTCTGTGTCCCGCACTGGACAGTCGTGCCACACATGACCTGCTCTACCCACTGTGTCCACAGCAGGAGCTGCTGCCTTGTCTGCCTTTCCCTGTTGCCCAGCCACGGTGCAGCCCTCTCGGGAGGAAGCCAGCAAGTGCCTGGTGAAAAGCTCCTGGAGCCAACCCAGGAGGAGCTTCCACTCTGGGGATCGTGGGGAGCTCAGAAGTGGGAATCTGAGGGTCCTTCCCAGCCTGACTATGGCAGTGGCATTTCGCCCTGGCCGATCCCTCCTGGCCCCAGGCTAGGCCTCACTCCTGCAAGGAGCTGGGGTGGACCATCAACCAGTCGTTTTCACAAACGCCCTCCTGTATGCCCCGCCCAGGTTGGCAAATTCCTTAGCTTTATTATTTTTGTTATTAATGTGTTTGAAAGAGAAGGAAAAGGAATGAAAGGAAAATCTCCCTTGACTCTTTTTCAACTCCAGGCGGTCTGCTTTGTTCCTCTTCCCCACCCTGGAGAAGGGATCGTCGTGGATCCCCACTTTGCCAAGTAAAGGACAGGGAAATCTTGCGTCTGGTTGGCCCACCTGCATGCTTGTCAGTGGCTTCTGCTCTGGGGTGCACGAAGTAAACAAACTAGCTAGTAAAGGGGGCTCTGCCGATCTCCAGGGCAATTTCCTGTGTTTCCTTCACCCCTGCTCTCTGGCATGCTGGAATCAGGTCAAGCCAGGGCCATTTGAGCTTTTTTTTCTTTTTAGTGAGGCATGTTATTCTCTTTTCAGACCCCATACCACCAAGGTAGCTTGCCTCAAATTGATTTATCTTGGCCTCTATGGCTCGCTTACATGCCTCTGTTCAGAGTCTGTGTGTGTTTCGTGAGTGTATGTTTGTGTGTATTTGTTCACTGTAGCTGTGTGAGTGCACATTTGCTTCTGACTGCTACTGCAATCTTGGTCCTGCCATGCTGCAGCTTGTAAGGGGCATTTGCTTGTGTGCCTGGACTCAGAGGTCAAGGGTGAAGCCATTAGGCTTCTCCCAGTAGCACCCCTCTCTGACGGGTGTTTCCCCCCATCCCAGGAGCCCTACGCTCCTGGACTGACATGACTCAAGTCAGAATCACCCACACAGGCTGCAGCATAGGACTTCCCATGCGTGAAGCCAAATAATGTTTGCTCTGACTCGGACAAGACTTGGGTAGGGTAAAGGACCTGGGGCACTGGAGGAGGAGTCCCATTGTCCTTGGACACCAGGACTCTGATTCACTATTTTAGCCAGGTTTAGAAGCCAAAGGAGAAAACAAATATATTCACCTGTCCTTGCTGCTGATAGAGCAGTTCAGAGGTTGTTTGTGCGAGCATCAAACATCAGGATTAGTTCACAGCTGCCACCAGAATGCAAAGAAACCCATGTGGTCCCTATTTGTTTCTGCCCTATGCCATACTTGTGAGGGGCTGGCATTGCTTTAGCATTTTCTCTTTGATTGTGTGTGCATGAACAGTTCTTCCAATCCTGTTGGGAAGAGAGGAACCTGCTCTGTGTTTTGTAAATGTCTGACAGAGTAAACCAAGGAGACCTGCTCTGTGACCTGAAGCAGTATGAAGCTTCCTCCTGAATCCTTCGCTCTCCCAGCACTGGCCTAGGCCTCACTTTGCTTTGCCAGGGGTGGAAAGGGGTTGTGTGGTAGAGTCCCCATGTAGCCTGTCACAATCTGTTTCAAAAATAGCCAAAGTGGTCAGAGCCCTGGGTTGGCTAAGAAAGAAAAGGATTCATCGGTGATTATAAGTAACTCTAGGTCAAATGTCAGTGTGAGAAAATTATTGCAATAGTTGCCCCCAGTCCTCAATCTTCTCCCAATGAGATGACGTTTTTGTATCCCATTTAGCATCCAGCCTGGGGGTGAAGAGCTATCTTCCCACCTTCTGAACTCCAGCAGGCACAAAGATGTGGTTGGGAAAAGCGAATGGAGAATAGGAGTTGTCATTCTCTGTTCACACAGGCCATCTCCTTTCTGCCAGCAGATAAGTAGCGTGCAGTGCCCAGGGAATAGGCCAGGAGGCCCAGCAGACAACTGGGTAACCCAGCTCCACTGTTCAGCAACAACCCCAGTTGTAAGGAGAGGCCCCCTGCATCTCACTACGGAGCTGATGGAGGCATTGAGATGCACATTCATTTTGTTCCTTTGGCCTCTGCAAGCTTGTTCCCAGAATGTCTGGGCATATTCCAGGAGATGTGTTCTGTGCCGGAACCTTACACCTAGAATATCCACTTAGCATAGCCAAATTTCACAGACTTGTCGGCACTAGGCATGATGTGCCTGCCAAGCTGCTTTGGAGTGAATGGTAAAGGTTTGTGATTACAGAGCGCTGGGCTCCCTCTTTCTCTACTTGTGCGCATGGATGGCACCATGCAAAAGGAGCCTCTGTGACAACCGACAACCAGTGCTTCCTTCAAAGTCCCTTCCAGAAAAGCCAGGGCACCAACTAGTCTTCCTGTGAGCTTTCTGAGACTCGCAGAGCTGCTGGTGATGTCTGCTGCCAGCTATGCATCTGCACATTGGTTTGAGTCAGGAAGTGTTCAAGCATGACTTCTTCAACCACTTACAATAGCTGCCTCTTCTCTGAAACCTCCAAAAGAGAACAGAGAGACAGAAACAGAGAACGAGATGAGATGAGAGAGAAAGGAGGGGGGGTGAGAAGTGCATAAAAGGTCTTTTATTTTGTAGAATCGTGTTCTCTAGTCTTCTGTTGTTTCCAAGTCTCCCGCTTCATCCCGGGGCAGGCCTAAGAGCCACATTTCGTTTTCCAGGGCAGGGCCAGAGGCACATTTCCTCTTCCAGGGCAAGGCCAAAGCCATGTGCCTCTCTCCCTCTTCAGTCAACCTGGCTGGTCCTCCCAGACCAAGCCTGCTAGACATATTGATAAAATTTTCACCAAATTCCTTCACACTTTGAAGCGATCACCGTTTTCTAAAGAATCGCTTCTCACAGGACAGCAGCGATACATTAGCTTTTGCAAGTTTTAAGTTTTACACCCCTTTGGATTAGTCTTTCTTAAAAAATAAATTTTTAAAAGTGAACTTAGGGTGGGTGTTTCTGCATGTTGAGGGGGCGGGGACCCCTGTGGTGGGCCCACAGGGCCTTTGTATGACTGATGGGGGGATGGAAGGACGTTGATTTCTAGGCAATCCACCTTCCAGTGTCCTCACAGACAATCTTTGTCTTTTTCGACTCACCTTTCTTCCTGGTAACTTTAACCTGAATTTCTGAGCGCAGCCTTGATTTTAGTTCACTTTTCAAATGATTTCCTTTTGCCAAACTGAGTGTTGGGTAGTCTTCCCTGAAACTCGCCCTAGAATGTTCTCTCCTAGGGCAAAAAGAAAAGAAACAACAACACTTATTTCAGGCTTGAGATTTGTAGTGACATCATCTTACAGTGATAACTGTTACAAAAACTACCAAGCTCTGTTGCAATGAGCAAAAGAGAACTGTGTACTTGGAATATATTTTTTTTAACCACTGTCTTTACATTTGCTACCCAGGAAGCAAAGGGGTAATGTGGTGACTGACGTGCTTGGCCTGTGGGCTTGTGTGTTTTCACGTGGGCAAGTGTAATGTATGGCAAACTTTCGAGGAAAAGAAAGGGGTGGGGGGAGGTGGTCAGTTTAAGCTGAAACTCTCTAAACAATTCTCGTGTACACAGCAAAATGGAACCAATTCAGCATTTTCTGAAGCTTGTGTAATTGAGTGGCAATTGTTAACATTAATAAAACTTCTTCCCCAAAGTGTGTCTTTCAAGTGACCATCCCATGAGTCCCTTCCTTAAACTTGGGGGCTAAAGGGCACCCCATGTCTTGTTGGTAGATGTCTCCATTTCATTCTCCCACAAAAGACTAAACACCTGGCCCGTTGGGGTGTCTTCGGCCTCATCCCTGGGTAAATATCATGGCTTCTACTAGGGGCCCACTACCCTCTTGACTTTCCTTTCTATTAAGTGGGCTTCTGGATTTTCCCCCAAAGGTTGGGTGGTACTGAGCTTTTTTTCTAGCCTTCCCTCTACTTTCACAACTGCCAGTATCTTCAAGGAACTGCTCCTTGAAGGCTGTCCCTGTGAATGTGAGTGTGCCATGTGTCAGATTGCAGGGGGCTATCCAGCCCACCCCATCACTGATTGCAACTTGGAGATGCCCTGAGCACCATCATGACCCACCTCCCCGAAACCTGCTCCTCGTTCTTGTCCCACAACTTGGGTAACTGAAGTGGGTGCTTTCTGTCAACCACTCCTCTCTATGGGGCCTTTATTTCTGCTCTGTTCCCTTGATTTTTGGGTCACACCCGGCAGTGCTCAGGGGTTACTCCTGGCTCCATGCTCAGAAATTGCTCCTGGCAGGCACGGGGACCATATGGGGCACCGGGATTCGAACTGATGACCTTTTGCATGAAAGGCAAACGCCTTACCTCCATGCTATCTCCCGGGCCCCTGCTCTGTTCCCTTGAAAGAAAAACCTTAACTCATTTTAAGATGCCTCACCCCGGTTTTTAGGAGCCAAAGCAAAATCAGATTCAAATCCAAGCCTACGAAATACATTTTTTTTTTTTGGTTTTTGGGCCACACCCATTGACGCTCAGGGGTTACCCCTGGCTATGTGCTCAGAAGTCGCTCCTGGCTTGGGGGACCATATGGGACACCGAGGGATCGAACCTCCGTCTGTCCAAGGCTAGCGCAGGCAAGGCAGGCACCTTACCTCTAGCGCCACCGCCCGGCCCCCGAAATGCATTTTTTGTTGTGTAGGAATGCTGGTTTGAAGGGAACTACTGCCAGTAGTACCACCATTGGATATCCTAGACTGTTTGACTCCCAATCAAACACTGAATCAAATTAGCTAATGAAAAAAGATAATAGAGTTCAATGAGCCTTTGCCCTGGGCTGGTTTAATGGTATCTATTGCCTTTGACTCCTAGCAGTGGATCCTTCCAGATATTGAATGATGGGGGCCAAGAGCACCTGAATGTTAGTGTGGTCCATTTGGCTCAGTCAGAAGCTGCAGTGGGCAGAGAACATCTGGAATCTTTCACTTTCCTGGCATGAACCATGAAGGGGAAGGGGAGCTAGGTTTTAAGTCACTAGGACAAAGGACAGAACACATTTCCTCCTGTCTGTCTGTCCATTCTGCTGTTCTACTCCAACAAGACTGTTAGAGCAGAATAATGTCACGCTGGGAGTCAGGAACAGCAGATACTTACTTCTCCCAGTTCTGGGACTGGGAATACCAAGAAGAGGTTCTAGATCTGGGGGTGGCTGCTGGGTACAGCTGCCACTCCTAGGGTTGTAGCAGACAAAAAGGACATTTCAAGGTCTCACAGGGCATTCCTAACAGCCACACCATCCTACTAACAGCCTGCCAGAGTCCTGAGTTCCAAAGCTAAGGGCATTAGGGCCTTAACTCATAGATTTGGGAGGGGGTGAGACAGGCTTGCAGCCCTTATCTGTTTGGGGGCCAGTAATACTAGACTAGAACATGTCCATGTGCTGGTCACTCTAGTCTAGATCCTACCCCAGAGCTGATAACACTAGACTAGGCCTTACCCTGGGACCAGTCACACTGGTCTAGACCCTGTAGTCCTGTGGCCCCTCACCTAAAGCTGGAGATGGTGAGTCTCAGGTCAGCATGTGGGGGCTAGAGCAATGATAGAATATTTGCCTTGCATGTGGTTGATCCAGTTTCATCCCAACACCATATTTGGTTCTCAAACCCCACCAGGAGGGATTCATGAATCCAGAGCCAGGAGTAAGCCCTGAGCACCATAAGTGTGCCCCCCCCCACACACACACACACAAAGCCCATTATTATGTGAATTTTCTAGTGTATATAGAACTGGAGGCTTAGGCTGTGTTCTGTGTGCTAACACGCTGTGTCCGTTCAATCCTGCCTGGAACTCTGGTGACTCTTAGCCATCAACCTTTCTTTGAAAAATGACCCCAGACTCATGATGGTCTACTCATTCTGCAGTGTTCCCAAGCCATGGGCATGCAAGACCCTCCTGACTGGCAGGCCTCATCTCACCTGCTGCTCAGCTTCCCACCCCAATGTGCAACTCTTACCTTTCAGCAAGAATTTTGTTTGGGGGTCAGAGTAATAGCACAGTGGGTAGGGTCTTTGCCTTGCATTCGGCTGACCCAGGTTCGATCCCCGGCATTCTATACAATCCCCCTGAGCCTTCCAGGAGTGATTTCTGAGCTCAGCGATGGGAGCAACCTGTGAGTGCTACTGGGTGTAGCCCAATAATTAACAAAATAAAAAAAATCTTGTCTTCTTGCCTTCCAGCTCTCCCTACCCCCTATAAATTCCATCAAACATCCATCAGCTGCTTTGCCACTGTTGTTATTTCTTAACCAGAGTTATTAACCAGCGTTATTTCCAACTCTTTTAATAGGTGGGCGTGGAAGGGACCAAAGCCTAGAGAACAGAGTTTATAGCAATTTCAGTCATTTCATTTCATTTCAGTCAATGAAATGTTGCCTATTGGCTCCTTGGAGTGTCCCATGTGAATCTCCCCTGAGCTTCACTTGCCCAAAGTCAAAGATGGGAGTCCACACCCTCTCCATGGGTCGGCCTGGATCAGCCCAGCCCAGCCATCCCTGTCCATTCTTTGCATACCTGCTTGAACATCAACTTGGTGTTGATGTTGCTTGGAATCTGTCAAGTGTTTCCTGGAAGCCCTCGCTTCATGGGTGTTTCTGTTTCTCTCTTTAACTTAAATATATCTTCTCCATGTGGAGATCCACGTGTTCTGTTTGTAGTAACCTCACAACAGCTCTACAAGACAGAAAACTGTAGAAACCAGCACTCAGAGTCTAAGAAAATTCCCCTTCTAGGGGCCAGTGAGCAAGTGATTCTCCATGGGCGTCCCTCTGCAACCCTCGGGCTCTTTTCCTCCAACGCCACAGCAGGGACTTCTTGAAAGCAAAAACTGCTTCCTGCATTCTAATTCTCTCCCTGGTACCCACTGTACAGGGGAGTTTCTTAGGATGGAGCTAGTTCCCTGTGCCAGCCACCAACCACCCCCTCCATGACTGACAGGCTTGGTTGCAAGCAATTTGTAAACAAAAGGCCAGTTAGCATTTCCAAGTCTCAATTTGTCAACCTGTAAACTTGGACAAAATGTTAATACCCTGTGAAAAGGTAAAGATAGCAATATGGGCCAAACATGGCACAGTACTTGGTGCATAGCAGTTGTCCAGAAACTTCTGTGATCTTTATTAAAAGTAACTCAGATTCAGGGAGATGGCTCCATGGATTGAGTGCATTCTTCTTGTGTTCGAGGCCTATGCTCAATCCAGTGGGATAATGCTCCCACCTTAGCACCATCAGGAGTGGCTCTCCGGCACCCTTGAGTATGGCTTCAAACAGAAATGAGAGCAACATGACTGAAGAGGTAGGTTTGTGGGAGCAGGCATGTATGATACCCTGAATTCAATCTCCAATACTTACCTATCTCCCACAAAATAGTGAACAGTTCAATGTGGGGATCCCATAAAGAACCAGACACCCCTTTCTTGGTTGATAAGTGAGATATGGAAAGCCACTCTCGCTCTCTTTTAAGGATCATTAACCTGAATAAAGAAGCCAGGCTGAGTGCTGGGACACAGGAAATAGTTGGTCAGGAATGAGAGTTTCTAGGGCCTGCTCCAGACTTACAGTCATTTTATATGATTTATTCTTCTAGGACCTTGTTTGGGGTTTCTTTTCCTTTCTAGCTTTTATATTGACTTCAACATTCAGACTTCATTGAATACCCCTCACTTCCGGACTGTTTCCCTAACAGCAATCTTTCTGGGATGTTGGCCTGAGGTGGAGATGCTCTGAGGTTATGCTAATTAACAACACCAAAGCTGTCCCCATCACTGACAAAACGATAGCCTGAAACAACCTGTGTTCAAGTCCAGCATTAAGTTCTTAACAGTGAATTAAGTGGCAATTTGCCTGGCATCTCTAAGCTTCAATTTCCATAGATATAAAATAGGATAATAATCCTCCTTGTCTCAAAGGGTTACTGGGAGAATTGTGTAGGACAGACCCACAGGAGAGGAAAGGCTCTTGTTACCAGGTAATTGAGATGCAATCAGGACTTAAGCATTAGCCCAGCACTGAGCTAAGCACAGTCCAAGATGATCCTCTTCTATTTTATTTATACCCAAGGACACAATCCAAAGACACTCATCAATCTTATTCCAGGCCTGTCTACCGGGCGATGGAGCTGAGATTCAAAAAGGGTTCCTGTACCCACAGTCCGCTGTGACCAGCCCGGGAGACACACACTCCAAGGGTCACACCAAAGATGCCTGCTGGCCTCATCTCTTCCCAAGGTTGAACGTGCCATGTTCCCTAAATCCAGAGACTGTCTCTTCCCGACTTGAGTAATAGAAGAAAAATCTAAAACTCAAGATGGCTTTGATTCCAGAAAGATCTTTTCAGTTGTGTGACTCACTCACAAGCAACTGAGGGCTCTGCTCTCCACTGGGATGTGGGGACGTTTTGCTCAGCCGTCCTGCCCCCGCTGCACAGGGCTCCTCCTCTTGCAGAACAAACAGCTGCCTGGGTGTGTCTGGGGCCTTGCCCTGCTGGCTGAGGCCCATTGTTGGCCGGAAAACCCTGGGAAGGGTGGGGACTTGGTGCTGGCAGCCGCTGAGAAGCCCAGGGTGGTCAGGGGCCTAGTGCCCAAAGCTGGGGGGAATCCTCCCTCACCCCAACTTTGAAGACCTGCCACCACACCCTCCATTCCCTTCTCTTCTCTCCCACAGGGCCCTCTGGGGCTCTGACCAAAAAAGCCCCTCCACTTGTCCAGCCCTCAGGGCGACTGTGGCCAAGGAGAGCTCAGGAGGAGGGTGTAGCATGACCACATTTATTTTACTTTCCAATCTCAACTGGATAAAAAATGTTCTCTGGGGGCTGCCATTGTGCCGAGCACAATAGCAAACCCTGGAGACTTTTCTGTATTTATTTGTACCCCTGCATGTCCCCTGCTGTGGCCTCTTAACTCAACCCTTCCCTTCAGATAAAAAGAAAAGTTGGCTTGGAAAAACCTCCCTCCAAAGCCCAGGCTGTTTTATATTTTGCCCATTGCCTGTTTGAGTGGTGGGTTCCTCCCAGAACATTCTCAAAGGCCTCCGGGCAGAGTAGAGCTTGGGAATTGAGATTCAGGGTGTGAGAGTTCAGATGTTTAGGAGACGCTGGTGGTATATGGGGAAGGGCAGCAGAGTGTAGTTGGGGTTGGTTGGAGAGAACCAAGCATCTCCACTTAGACCCAGGATTGGAGGAACCCTATTGCTATGTGGAGGTTCTAGCAGTGTCCCATCTAGTTCAGAGAACTCATTCTTCCTAAGATTACCACTGCTCTCAGGGTCTCTGGGTTAACATGGGGTTTTCTAAAAATTTGTCCAAAAGACCAACTTTGCAAAGACAAATACCAGCCTTTCTCAACAAGGTGGAACTAGGCCATGAATAACAGTTTGTTCTGAGCTGGGAGGATGCTGGCACAGAAGAGAAAGTTCTTTTATTCCTGCGATTGTCTCCACTCATGAAAAGTTAGAAAGTGTTGATGGCGGCACCATGCCATCAGATAGCAGCAAGAGTTCAGCAGATTCGTCTGGGCTTTTGGTTTTGTTGTTTTTTTTTTTTTTTTTAAAAAAGGATGAACACTCCCCTCAACACTCAACTCCCCTCAACACTCCAGAAAAACAAGGCATTTCTGACTCAGAGTAAATTGTCCTATTTATTATTCCTCTTAGTTTTATTAGATTTGGTTTGGGGTCATACCCAGTGGTACTCAGTGTTTACTCTTGATTACATTCAGGGAATCACTCCTGGTGGGGTTCAGGGGATCATTTGGGGTTTCATGGGTCAAACGTGCATCAAATCTAACACCCTACCCACTGTACTATCTCTTTTTTAGTCATTTTCATTAACTGGCCTGTGTGGCATTCATTCCATTAAAGCCACATGGCTTGTAAGCTTGTGAACCGAGAACAATAATATTGCAGAGGTGTTGAGGAATTCAGGCCCACCACTAAGGGGAAGTCCCTAGAGGTGTTGCTAATGCTCAGGGCTGGGGGTATTTAAAAGGTTCAGGAAGGGCATTGGTCTGAGGCTGGGTGATGCATGGTGCTGCTGGATTGGTTCTTAAGACTGAATCTCAGTCTCTAGGTCTAGGGCACGAGGCTTCAGTGTGGGGTCCGCTATCACAACCCATCAGGTACCTCTTGGTTTTTCATTGTCCTCAAATGGATGTTATCGTTCACCTCAACACCTTGTCTCAGCAGATAGAGACAAGATGGAGCCTGTTTGGCTCAAAACAGGCTCAGGACATAGAAAATAGGCCAGCTGAGGAGCTCCCTGAGAGAACTGTGGTAGGAGTGGAGATCTTGACCCAGGTTGAATTCTAAAGCCAGGAAACTGGACATTAGAGCCCAAATTCAAAATCAGCCAAATGATTTAGATTAACAAGTTTGGGTTCCTTCCTCTACAGAATGTGGTCTCAGGGTGAGGGGAGACCAGGTCTCTGACTCAATATCATTCTTGGTCTTGCTGAGGGACCCATAATTCTAAGCCAAGTTCAGGTCCAGGACATCTGTGCTTGCAGGAAGAGTCACAATTTCCAAGGTCTCCCAAAGGCATCTTCAGCATCTGCCATCAACATAGCAGGATCGTGTCCCCTTCTAGCCAGTCCACATACTAGATGACACTACCTGTGCTCACAGAGATGGCTTCTATTGATGGAAGGATGGAAACTTCAGACAAGAAAGAATTGTCAGGTGTAAAATTGACTAAAAGCGAAACTATCTGCTTCCTTGATCTACTCACGGGCCCAAACCCTAGACACATCCACCTCCAATGGGAAAACATGGAATAGAACTTAATTCTACCAAACAATTCATCCCCTCAATACAGTTTGCTCAGAACTTCTCTGTCTGTTGTGTACTTGGAGGTCAGAGTTGAAAATCATGGGCTTTCAGTTTCTTTACTGACTGATGCCATCCCTCCAAAGAAAGTTAATCTTGTCCTAGAACCTGGCTGGAGGATCAGGATGGAAATGGCAGCCAGGAGCTGTGATTTCAAACATTTATTTTTAATATAGAAATGGTTGGGAGCCGGGAGGTGGCGCAGGAGGTAAGGTGCCTGCTGCCTTGCCTAGGACAGACCACGGTTCGATCCCCTGGTTCCCATATGGTCCCCCGTGCCTGCCAGGAGCGACTTCTGAGCGCATAGCCAGGAGTAACCCCTGAGCGTCACTGGGTATGGCCCAAAAACCAAAAAAAAAAAAAAAAAAAAAAAAAAAAAAAAAAAAAAGAAATGGTTAATATAGAAACCCTTACCTATGAAAGCACCTACATGATGTTTAAAATAATAGTGACTGAAGTAGTATCCCCCACCCCCAAGATAGTTCTTTGAGCCTCACAAGGTGACCTCATATGGAGTAAGTCTTTGCAGATGTCATTTGGGCACGGATTCAGAGATGAGATCATCCTAGACTGGGGATGAGTGTCATCTAAGAGATAGAACAGGAGACAGAGATATCCAGAGAGATAAAGCCAAAGGAAGACAGGGGTGGAGGTCACAGTTGTGTTGTCACAAACCAAGGAATGTCAGGAGCCTCAGATACTGAAAGAGCCAGGAAGGATCTTCCAGGGGAGCGTGGAGTGAAACTCTGTCTACTTCTATTTTGAGTTTGGTCTTCTAGAGTCTAGAACCAGAGAGAAATGTCTGAGGTCCTGAGACACACCACCTACGGTGATTTGCTAGGGCTGCCTAGCAGACAAATCACAGCCTTTCTGGGGAAGCAGGTCTCTATCTCCTCAGCCAGTTGAGACATCTGGGTCAGATCCCTCCCACATGACAGAGTCCCAAGGCTCCATAACAACTGCCCAGGTGAGAAGGAAACAGGTTTATTTCTCCAACATATACAGGTAACTTGGATGTTTCCTTTCTAGAAAAGAGGAACATTTATTTGCCTGGTAAATAAATTGAATAGCTTAGCTGCCCTCACTGATTCAACTTTGAATGTTCTCAAGGGGTGGAGCCTCTTGGGGGCAGAGTTGATTGGGTGATGACAGGGCTTCTCTTCCTTTCACGGCTCTGGTTCCCTAGTCCAGAGGCTGACCCAGATGATACTTGTATAGGCATTAGTGCCAAAATCCACCCTTCAAACAGCGTTCAGGGGTTAAAGGCCCAGCAAATTCACCTTCTCCCTGGAGTCTATTAGAGGCCCTGTGTGCAGGGTCCTCAGAGTTAAGTCTCTAATCATTAATGTGACCTGTACATGCTATTCCAGCCTCAGTCTCTTCTCCAAAATGCAAAGGAGGCCCAGGCTTATCCCAAAGAGTGGTTGAGGGCTAACTGATTTCTTGCATGGGATGTGATAGAACTATGCCAACATCCAACCAGCATCGATCCATTCTTTCAAACCCCTAAAATGCATCTATCCAGCAGAAAAACAACAGAAAGGGCAATTTAGAAAGTTTAGTCTGCTGGGGAAATGCACATGGATTTTTCCAGAACCACTGCCTGCTGTTTCTGGGTAAAGAGAATTCCTTCCCCTCCTGGGGTCAAGGGAATAATAATACACTTCCTCTCAGAGAAGCAAGGCATGTCGGGTCTTGTAGTTTGCTGATTGTACATACATGGGAACTCTTTGCTAGCTTCCTAACAGCATTTAAGCATTACCTTCTAGATTAAGTAATAGTTGTATTAAATTTCATGGTAGGCACATTATAACACTCAACAAAAAGAGCAAAACATTCTTATTCTGGTAAGTATTTAGAATTGGATGTCATCACGACAAGGGAAAGGGCCCACACATTTGTGACTTTAAAACTTGGACAAACATGTCTGTATCCAGGGATGAATTAACAATGCAGAATCCCAGACCTTCCTGCCAAAGGGGAACTCAGTAGGTTGAAGGAGATCCAGCCATTGTCTCTGTAGATCCTGGAAGCATATGAGAGAAAGGAAGGCCAGAAGCAGAGGGATAAAGGCACTTTTCACAACACCAGACAGTGATCCTGAAGCTGGTGGTTCACTCTTTATTATTTGATTTGATTTGATTATTATGGGAACCTTAGTGCAGGTGGCACTAGGAGGGCACCTATGATGCTCGAGATCACCTGGACCTTGAATCCTCTCCCCATATACTCTGCTATTTGATCTGTACTGTTAGCCCCAGAAATGAGTTTTCAAAAATACCATCAAACTGTGGCTACTTGTTAGAATGACTACGAAGTTTGCTTGAATTAAGTACAAGGAAGGGGCTGTGTTTTCTTTAAAATTGAAAATGAAACCTTGACCTTTCATTTCCACTTTCTGTAACTGGTTTCTTCCAAACAATACAGAATTCCAGAGTCATAAAGTTGAATTTAACGGGCCTTTTCCTGTGTCTGACTCTGCACATCACCAACTTCCATGCTTTAGGCCCTCCGTCGAGGAGTTTAAAGGGGGGAGGGGGGGGAATAACTGTTTAAATGGTACGTTCCAGTGTGGGACAAATGCTCAGTCCAAACACAGACATTCTTTAAAGATCTTTCCAGATAATGAGTTTGTCCTGGCCTCTGTGGTGACTGCTCAGCGACAGTCTTTGTCCCAACAACATCACCCCCAGGCACCTTCATCACACCCCTAGTCCAGCCTTGTTGCTCACTCTGAGGGAGCCTGTCTTGCTGTGCCTATAAACCATCTGGGGCTTACCATATTGCAGACTGAAAGTATCTCCAGCATATACCCCACTTCTGTTGACCAAGGATTTTAAAGGGGCTGTAGGAGGTGATGAGGTCCTGAAAGAAGGCCGTGGTAATTGGAGACTCCAATCATTTCTTGGGGCATGAATTTAGGTGCTGGGACATTTTTATTCTTGTAGCACCTGGCTTCCAGCTAGTCCAGGTTTTTCCTGGAATCTTCAAGTCCTGAGTCTTTTAATTAACTCATAAGATGCCAACATTAGACATGACCCAAAAGTGCATATTGGGGGTACAAAGTTAAAGAACAGAGAAGAAAAAAGTCTCCCTTTACTGTCTCTTTTTGGACCCACTCTCAGGATAGAGAAAATTCTCATGGCTTTGAGTTTTGAGCTAGGTTGCCACTAGCATGTCCATAAAATATTTTTAAAATGAAGTTGTAAGTTAGTCTCCATCAAAACAAAGATCTTGTGGACTGTGAAGAATGTGGCATTTGTCGCTTGGGGGATAGGGGGTGAGTAGTATTTCGAGTGTAATACAATGACATGGGAAGTGTTGTAAATAAACCACGTGACCTTAGTCAAACTCACTGGAAAAAAGAAATAAATAGAGAGAAAATGAAACAACATGTAGAAATATGGTTGAAGGAAAGGATATTTGCAAAGTCCAGCCCTGCAAGGTCTCCTAGGGGATAACTTCTAGAAATATCCTGGCCAGGTCAAGGGAAGGGTTCTCCGTGGAGAGCAGAAATGCAGAATGATTCAGGCACTAGTGAAGACAAAACTAAACTAAAACTAAACTCATTTATCCCATACACCACAGTCTTTTCTTTTAGGTATTCACACACACACACACACACACACACACACTCACACCAAGCACACCAATGGAACCTTGGAACCCACAAAATCCTGTGCACAAATGTTGATCCTGACTTTTGCTTTGCTTTTTGTTTGTTTTTGCTTTTGGGTCACACCTGACTGTTCTCAGGCTATGTGCTCAAAAAATTACTCTTGGTAGGCTCTGGGGACCAAATGGAATGTGAGGATTGAACCCAGGCCGGCTATGTGCAAGGCAAACAAATGCCCTATCTGCTGTGCTATTGCTCCAGCTCCTCAATCCTAGCTTTCTTCTTCCTTGCCCAAAGCTGACACCTCTACAATGTTCTTTAATGTTTTAATGCTGAGTCCATGGTCCTGCCTTGGTGCGTGGACTGACACTGGGCAGGACAGAATGAGTGATAGCAGGAAGGTGGTGAGTTTCAAAGGCCTTGGTCTGAGTGGAGAAGGCACCACAATCAACAAAACATTTTTCTGGGCTATACTGGAAAAGAAAGACTTCCAGGGACAGGAAATCACAAATCAGCACTTTGAGGGAAGAGAGGAGGAGGGGGAGTTCACCACAAAGGACACCATGGATATGGGGGTGGGAGCAGTGCAGTGCAATTGGGGGGCGGTGATTAAATGGCTGCATGCATTTGTCAGAATTTACAGATGTCCAGCATCAAATGTCCAGCAAGGAAGTTTGAATTCTGCTGGATGGGAGATTATACTTGATTTGAAATATTGTGGAAAGATAGAAAAGGCAGTTCAAGCCAACTCACTGTTAGTGCGCATGATAGTGTTTCAGGACCAGTAAGCTGCTCTCCAGGAGAGATGAGTGACTCCCGTCTGGGAGAAAAAGTGAGCAAACAGGGGCCAGAGTAATAGCATAATGGGTAGGGCATTTGCCTTTCATACAGCTGGCTCAGGTTCGATCCCAAGCATTTCATATAGTACCCTGAGCACTACCAGGAATAACCTTTGAAAGCAAAGCCAGAAGTAACCCCTGAGCATCACCAAACTAGTGTGGCCAAATTAGTGTGGCCCCAAACTACTCCCCTTCAATAAAGTAAGCAAACTGACTGTAGCTAAATACTTCTCCAATGGAAAGTGAGGAGTAGAATGGTGAAGGGATTGGAAAGAGCTTCTTGACTGAGCTCAGGACTCCAACCCAACCACTGCCATAGTGATTCCCAATACCAGAGCCAGAAGTAGCACCTGAGAATCACCTGGTATGCCCCCAAAATAAAAAATAGTGGTCTGAGGACAGGCTTTGCACAGGAGCGCTGAGTTCATTACTTAGTACTTAGTTCTTTGAACAGAAACATGACCCCAAAAAAGTCAAACAACAGGAGCCCGAGAGATCGCATGGAGGTAAGGTGTTTACCTTTCATGCAAAAGGACGGTGGTTTGAATTCAGGCATCCCAATGGTTCCCTGTGCCTGCCAAGGGAGATTTCTGAGCATAGAGCCAGGAGTAACCCCTGACCACTGCCAGGTGTGGACCCCCCCCCACCACCAAACAACAAAGGATTAGCTGTCTGACCTGGTTTTAGGAATCCAATAAGGCTTCACTGACAGATACAGGTTCTGAGCTGCAGCAGAACTGGATGTGGACAGCACTGAGGTGGGGGATGATTTGGAAGGTGTAAAAGCACAAGTGTGAACCCTGCTGTGTACCATGGAAGAGAGCAGACTCAGAATGACTAAGGAGATCATGAGTCCACCAGGATATTCTGAGTAGGAATCAAACTCTTGAGATTTGTTCGGGATGGAGGGAGGACCCAGATAGTCAGTGCATGCAGCAGACTTGAGGCAGAGTCGCCCAGGTGCTGGCACAAACTTGTGCCGAGTAGCCCCTGCTCACTACAGACTCCAGGGGAACCGGGTCCAAGGAGAGTGAGTCGTCTGTGCTCCTGTCAGCACACAGGACTGTTGAACCATAGAGAGAAGGAAGCACAGAGATACATTCAGACATGGGTGAGCCAGGAAATCATCATTTCCACTGGACCAGACCCAATCCAGAGAATAGAACGGGCTTTGGGAATATTGTGTGATTCCATTCACCTGATGTTTCCAGAATAAGCAAAATGTGGATTTGAGTATGCCTCAGGAGAATGACATGGTTGATATTTTCTTTTGTGTGTGATAATAGAAATTTAGGGAGGTGGAACAGGTCTATTGAAATACTTGAAAACATTTAATGACATGCTTTAAATTGGGATTTGTATGACATGGAAATTCTATCTTAATCTAACCCTTTTTTTGGTATACATTTTATTTGTGAGGCAGGATTGGGCCACACTTGCCTGGGATGCTAAGGGGCTGCTTACAGTATTGTACTCAGGGGCTGTTTCAGGTGGTATGGTGAAAGAAACCTAGACAAAGCATATACACTAACCCTTTGAGCTATCTCCCTGGCTCCAGAAGAAAAAAAAACTTTAAAAGGAAAAAAAAAAGCCCAAAAGGTAACTGGCTCAATGAAGAATGAGGCCAAGAATTGACTCCCCAGTGCACCTCTAAAGGCTTCCATGATTCTTTTTTCTGGGTTCCTCAGTAGCAAGGGAAACTCATAAGATATCTCAGTGGCTGATAAAGACCCAGGCAAAACACATATTCCCCTGTATCCTCACTATATAATCTATATGGCCAATATAGTATCTATTGTCCCACAGGTCAAGATCCCTGAGATGTGGGTAGAGGAGAGGAAGAAAGAAATCCCATACAACCTTGTATTTTAGAATTAGGTTGAAATATCCCAATCACACCTTTTTGGGAAATTTTTTATAAATTTTTTAAATCATACTCATTAGATGGGATTCAACTTATAAACTTAAAATTTCAGAACATGTTTAATGACAAAGACAAGTAATCTGGAGAATTGGAACCAAAATGTTATACTTATTGTTTAAAAACCAACAAAAACAAATAGTATGTAGTGGCAAAAGAAGCCCTGGATTTGGTGAAGAATGATTATCAACCAAATTGGGGTGGCAGATGGGGGCAGAGTGGGAGGAGTAGGGTGCAGAGATTGTCAAGGTGAAGTTTGGACTGAGGCTGGTCCATTTACTGAGCTCTGGCAGTGGCTCTACTGGCTTTTTTCCAGGTAGGATTGAGAACAGAGAGGATGGACACCAATGGCCCAGAGCAGGGTGTTAGCGTTGGTGATCTGCACTCTGCACTCACGGGAAGCCACAGAACAAGAAAGCATATTCTAGGTTCTTTCTTTCATTTTGTTCCTCCTATTCCCCAGGACCAAAACACTTAATAGCCTATTAGATTTCAAGCATTCACCTAGCACCATAACCCAGTCTGTGTTTTGTGTGTGTTCCATCTCTGCTATCCTTATGTTGAAGTCATGAAGTAGAGCTTCGTACTGTGCCCCATGTGCAGGCAAGGAACCAGATGAAGAATAACACGTGAACCATGGAGCTAGGATTCTCACCCAGGCTCACTGACATCTGCTCAGAACATTGCTCTCACAGCTGCTCTTTTCTTTTTTTTTTTTTTTTTTGGTTTTTGGGTCACACCCGGCAGTGCTCAGGGGTTACTCCTGGCTCCATGCTCAGAAATTGCTCCTGGCAGGCACGGGGGACCATATGGGGCACCGGGATTCGAACCGATGACCTTTTGCATGAAAGGCAAACGCCTTACCTCCATGCTATCTCCCGGGCCCCACAGCTGCTCTTTTCTACATCGTGGAGGATGCCTCCTACTGCACATGCCAGACCCCAGGACACTCGCACACACCCAGTTGCTATCCCAGTACTTTGATGATGAAAGAAAAAAAAAAACAGCCTGTGTTTGAATGAAGCAAGCAGAGCTGTAGGAGGCAGGATGGGAAGTCAGACCACAGCTTTTTGGGATGATCTGAGTGGCTACAGCTCACAGATTCTCTTTCCCACATAACATTTCTTTAAGGGCATTAGTAATAGCAAGGAAAGAAGTTTTGGATCTAGAGAAATAATTAAGGTGCCTGCCTGGTGCTACTGATCCTGGTTTCTCAGCACCACAGTGTTCACAGAGCACTGCAGAGTGCCCTGAGCATTGCAAGGGTGGTCTGGGAATCCCCAACATTGAGGGTCAGTATTTTCAGCTCTACACACTACCAGCTGGGTTGGCTAAGAATCATGGAAGGAGCAACTCTAACCCCACCCTAGCCTCTCTTTATCCTCAGCACTGTTTGGAAGGATAAGAAAAAGGGGAGCATTGTTGTTCCCTGGTATCTAAGACCTGCCTGTTCTTGGCTCTGGACCCACACCCCAATCCTTTCTGCTCTGGGACATTCCATAAACACTACTTGAATTACACAAAAAATTCTAATCAAATGACCAAACAAGATCCCCAGATATTGTGTGATTGTAGTGGCCAAGTTTCAATTGCTCTGCCCTGCTCCAGATTCCTTGGGAAAGATTCCCAAGGTTCTCTCTGTTGTTTCTGCCAGGAGATGCCATAGCTGTATGAGATGTTCAAAGAAGAGGTACGAAGCTGCATTATGATGTCTGCCCTCTCTCCTTCCCTCCTTTAAATTATTAGAGAAAAGCAAAGTTCCCTGCATCTCCCAATGGGAGCTCTGAAACTCCTTGTAACTCCATCTCTAATATTCAGAGGCTGATAGGAACCCAGATCACCTTGTAAATCTGGTTCCTGAGTTTACCCAGAAGCAGTTTTCTGCATTCAGTATTGTGAACGTCATCAGCTGTCAAGGTCATGGGTAGCCATCCGAAGGGGAAGGGGAAATCAGGTTTCCTCTGCTTCTCTGTGAGAAAAGGTAGTTTCTCCAATACTTGGCTCCCCCTTTTCATGGTCCCTGGTCTGCAGCCTTAGCATTGCCTGAGAGCTAATCAGAAACCCAGAATTCACCCCCTGGCCCCCAGACCTCCTGAATCAGAAGCTCAGTGTTAACAAGGCCCCCAAATAATTCTCCTATCAGTTAACATTCCTAAATCACTGCTTACTCAGTAAGACTCCTTTGCCAAGA
>PVKC010011093.1:0-25066 GCA_004027635.1 Crocidura indochinensis
TCCTGCATGACTCAGGAATAAATGTTTTGCTTTGTGGTCAAGGAAGCCAGCCCTGCAAATGATTGGCTTCTTAGATAATAAGCATACTTGGATCAGTAGTGCAACTTGTTTGATGCAAATTCAAGAAGAATGTGAAATGTGACCCCTGCAGCGCTCAGGAGTTACTCCTATCTCTAAGCTCAGAAATCGTCCCCTGCAGGCTCGGGGGACCATATGGGATGCCGGAATTTGAACCACTGTCCTTCTGCATGGAAGGCAAATGCCTTAACTCCATGCTTTCTTGCGGGCTTCTAAAAACATTTTTAAAGATCAATCTCAAGGGCTAAATTGATAATGGGAGCTAGGCATATGCACATGGCTGAACATAGTTTAATCCTGGGCACCACACATGGTTCCAGCTTACTAAAAGAAGTGTTCTTTGAACAATTCCAGGTGTGCCTCACACCACCAAAAATAAGTCATTCTGAAATTCAAAGTCAGGCCCCTTAAAGCTGGCATTTGCATATCTAAAAATTTTATCAGCAACGAAAATTTTCTGCCACCTAGTACCTTATCAAGAACAAAATCTAGAAAGATATATAATGGTCCTCTGGTGTTCTCATAATGATGAATTTTAAAACTACTTTATCATCTGAGCAAGGTATATTGATATGGAATCTCCATGAAGTGGTGAGTAACTCTAACTTATTAGTCTTTGGAAACCAAAAACCCTTGAAGAATTTCCAGCACTTGGATAGCCTTTTCATTGCACATTCCCTACCCTAGTACAACTCATCTCCCACTACTTACAAAGGAGAGGTACTTGTCCAAGGGCATACTCACAGTGCTAAACTATTTGAATTATTTTGTTAGATGTTCTAGGATCTGATCCAACAGTCAAAAACATGTGTTTAGTGGTAATGTTCTAGCACAGTGATATGCAATGTAATTTTTAAAGCAAAACCAAAAAGACATCATTTTTACACTGTAAAAGGATACTATTCTCAGATTGATATTGCAAATATTTCAAGTAAAATTTTATCAGTACCCAGTAGCAGAACATAATTAATTGTACAAGAAACATCACTTAAAATTGTGAGGTCCAGATCCATTTGTCACAGAAAAGTTACAAGGTTAAGTATTCCAAACACTTATGAGGTGATGTATTTCCGTCTCGTTGAGAGGCTTATTGAGCTCAGACACCTTTCTCTCTTTGCCTGACAATATTTTTGTCCTTTTCCTACCACGTTCTTTGAAATAGAAAAATAATCATCTAAATAACAAGCTTATTAGACCACATTCATCATCCTTGAGAATTGTATTGAACTGTATATACAATATGTAAAAACTATAAATATAGGTACACATGCAGACAGAAATAAGTAACATGGACACGGCAGTTTTTTAAAAAAATTACTTAAACCAGTGTGATTTACAAAGTTATTCATATTTGTGTTTTAAGCATACAATATTTTGGGACCAGTCCCACCATCAGTGTTAACCTCAGTCCACCAACATTCTGAGAGTCCACCTCATGCTGCCACCACCCACCGCATTCTGCCATCATAATAGTAACCTTTTAAAGTTTGGTGTTAAAATTTGGGTCTCGTAATCTCATTGTTGTTGACTCTGGCTTAAATATTTAGTTCTGTCCTTTCTTAATATCAACAGTGCACTTGAGGCCCTTTAGCTTCTGTCTCTTGTCACTTCATATGTGAAAACACATTTTTAATTGTTTTAAGCATCAGGGTTACACAATTGTTCATTGTTGTGTTTTTCAGTCATACAATGTACACCATCCTTCGCCAGTGTACCCTACCCATCACCATGTTTATGTCTCCCTTTTCCCTCCTACCCCCACAGCCCCCACTCTGTAGGGCAAGCAAAGTGCTACTCCTCTCTCTGTCTGTCTGTCTGTCTGTCTGTCTGTCTGTCTGTCTGTCTGTCTGTCTCTCTCTCTTTACTTTTTGACACTGTGGTTTGCACTATCATTGATGGAGGAATGTCTTACCTGTAAGTTTCTCAACTTTCAGCACCAAGTTCAGTTCAGAGTTATCAGTTGTATAATTATTTATGTATTTATTCTATTTATTTGTTCTAAATATCATTATTATTCTAGTAGACCATTCTCTAATCTAGCCCCACTCAGCACTCTTTATGGAGATCTTTCTACCTGGGTTGGATCTCCTGACCATTGTCTCGATTGTCTGGGTATTATTACCATATTATCTCTTGTTTTCCTTATATTTCACAAATGAGAGAGATTATTCTGTCTATCCTTTTACCTCTGGCTCATTTCACTCAGCATAATAGTCTCCATGTTTTTCTTTGTACAATAAGTAAATTTCATGACTTTATTTTTTCCTAATGGCTATATAGTATTCCATTGTTTAGCTGAGCCAGTTCTTGTTAGCCACTCATCCGTTGTCAGGCACCTGGGTTGTTTCCAAATTGGGTATTGTAAATAGTGCTGAGATAAACATAGTAGTGCAGAAGTCATTTTTGTTTTGTGGTATTCTGTTTGTTTGTTTCTTTCTTTCTTTCTTTCTCTCTTTCTCTTTCTCTCTTTCTCTCTTTCTCTCTTTCTCTCTTTCTCTCTCTCTCTCTTTCTTTCTTTCTTTCTTTCTTTCTTTCTTTCTTTCTTTCTTTCTTTCTTTCTTTCTTTCTTTCTTTCTTTCTTTCTTTCTTTCTTTCTTTCTTTCTTTCTTTCTTTCTTTCTTTCTTTCTTTCTTTCTTTCTTTCTTTCTTTCTTTCTTTCTTTCTTTCTTTCAATGGTATTGCTGGAACATACGGAAGCTCAATTTCTACCATTTTGAGGAAAGCCCATCTTGATTTCCAAAAAAGCTAGACCAATCTGCGTTCCCACAAGCAGTGAATGAGAATTCCTTTCTCTCCACATCTATGCCAGCACTAGTTCCTGTTTTTTGTGATATGTGCTAGTGTCTGTGGTGTGAGATGATATTTCATTGCTGTTTTGATTTGCATCTCCTTGATTTTTAGGATATGCAACATTTTTATGTGCCTTTTGGCCATCTTCATTTCTTCTTTGACCCAAAAACAAAACAAAACAATAATAAAATAATGTTTTAAAAAGTTTAATAATTATAGGAACACACTTCTCTGCCTATTGGCACAACCAAAATTTCTAGTCTTTAACTACTTCACACTATTTCAAACCATTCTATAACTTATTTATGAAAGGAAAAAAAAGGTAACTGGATATATCTTGTCCTAAGTTGAAAAACAAGTCTTGGAATTTTCAAAATATTCTCAATGCATTATTTATTATAAACACTAATTTGTTTATGACATTTGTTGGAATTTGAACATTTGTTTTTTATTCATTTTAATAATATTTTTATTTAAGCACCATGGTTACAAACATGTTTATAGTTGGGTTTCAGTTATAAAGGGAACAACCTTTAAATACTTTTTACTGAGATTCACAGACTTCTAAGACTCACAGAATTATATAACATAAGATTTTTATATTTATTTTCTTATATCTCACTATATAAACAAGGAAAGAGAGATGAGGGAGGGAACCCTGGTTCCTCTTTATTCTATTAAATCCAGAAAAGTCTCCAGGTTTATTCTTAACTTATTTTCACTTTATTCTGCTAAAAAAAAAATCTCATCTCTCTCTTTCAACCATGGGCCCTCTCTATAAGAGATTATTTCTAGAAGCATAAGCATATTCATTAATGAATAACTTGCTCTTCCAAAAAGTAGAACTACAAAATTCTTCTTTTGTCCTCTGATTAAATTGATTTATTGCAAAAAAAAAAAAAAAAAAAAAAAAAAAAAAAAAAAAAAAAAAAAAAAAAAAAAAAAAAAAAAAAAAAAAAAAAAAAAAAAGGCCCAAAGAATAGTCTCACCATATGTGAGGAAACAGAAACTAGACCTGCACATTCTGTTTTTAGAGCAACATGAGGCATGAGGGAAACTATAGAAATGATGAATGCAACCCCTATCATGGTAGTAACTGGTAGTAAACCCAAGAATGATAACCACAGGCCAATATATTGCATAATCCTGGAGAAGAAAATAAACAGTTTTAGCAAATGTTCTAATATGTTTAACAGGACAGTTGGCAACAGAATTATGTTTTGTTGGTCAAGAACCAAACACTGACAAAAAGCAAAAGTCAAAGACAAAAGAGATCCTCTCCTCTGGGTCAGAGCCCTTAAGTACCTTTCCCAGGCCCTCCCAGGAAATGGGCAGGGTCTGCAGGTAAAGTTACAGGTCATCTCCGGTTCCCAAGGACCCGCCCATAAATGGGCGGATCTCAGGTACTCCAGGGTGGAGCTACAATCAAATACAGAGCAAATAGAGAAGGAAAGGGGTTGTTTGTTCAAAGATCTATAGATTATAGTTTGCTTATGCAAAGATCATGAGACTGAGATTAGAGTTTTAGACTTTTATGACCCCTGAGTCAGTAGGAACAAGTTATTGCTTTTCCTGTTTTTAGTTTCAACATTTGTGAAATGAAGGTTTTAAAAGGATTAGTTCTAATAACAGGTTTTATAATTTAAGTAAATTATATACAAAAAATTCAAGTGACTTAATTAAAAACACATAAAAATTAATTAAAAATTAAAAATTAATTTAAAAATACAGGAAAACAGGTAGGAGGGAGGAAAGGAAGAAGATAGATTCCTAAAAAAGGGATCTTATAGCTCTATAACAATTTATAAGGTTTTTAGGCACTGTACATCAGACATCTGTGGACATGATGTAATCTTAACTCACACAGAAATAAATTCTGCACAATCCTGAGTGTTCTCAGCCATGTTGCTCATAATCTAGAAAGTTCTGTATGGAAAAATGATTGTACATTGAATTGTATAGCTCCTCCTATCTTGACTCTGGGCATGGCCATGTTTGTTAACAGTTGTTCATCTGCTGAATCATGCTAGAATTTTCCCTTTGAAATGCTGCAACTTCCTTCTGAAGAATCAAATCTAAATTCCTTGAGAGTAAGAAAGAACATGTATAGAGAGGCCTAAATATTCATGTTTTAGCTGACCCATAGAAAGCTCAGGCAAGACAAGCACAATCCCAATTCAGCTGACTACTGGTTCTAAAGATTCTCAAAAATATTTCTTTATCTAGGTGTATTCTCTGCCCCACTTTCTCTGGTGTGAGTTTACTTTATGAAAGGAGGTTTGAAGCCTCTGTGAAAATACCAAAGGAAAATCAATTTCACTTAAGAAAATCAATTGGTTTATATATTTATTTTATTTTATTTTTATTGTGGTCAAAGTGAATTACAAATCTTACACAGTGATATTTAAAGTACACAGTGACAATAAATGGGGGCCTTTCTACCACCAGTGTTGTCCTCCCTTCATCCTGTTCCCTCCTTTATCCTCCAGAATGCTAGTGTAACTAAAAACGTATATGTTAACACAAATATAAATCATTTTTTTCCCGCAGTTTCAGATATTTTTACTAGAGGTTTCATAAAGGTTCAGAGACAAAGGAGCACTGTAAAAACAATGTTAGAGTGGCAATTATCGTTTGCATGGGACCACCAAAGTATGGGGGTCATGGAAAGGAAAAACTTTGGTCTAAGTACAAGGAGACACTACCCCTGAAGTTTCTGACAGAAGACCATTTCTAGGCTCCAGGCAAACTAGTTTGTTCAATCCAAGTCATTGTCTGTAGTGCCACTAGTTTTATTTTTCACACAGCCTCTGTTGTTGGTATCATGTTTCTGTATTGAAGATCCTGGAATCTGTATATCCTGCATTGAAGTCAGGATGGTGCGGAGCAGCATCTAATTTCAACTCACAATTAACAGGCAATGCAGAAAGCCCAGTCCAGTACGCACGTCGTTGTTGTTGTTTAAATCTTCTCAGTGTTAAGGGAAGACTCTTTTGAGTAAATCCATGTCAGAGCAGCAGTAGGGTCTTCCCTGGTAGAGGATTGCTTCCAGATGATGTCATAGACAACTTTGGATGTTTCATAGATGGTTTCCCTGTTTCAGAGGTGACTGGAAAATGCCAAACCTCTGAGGCCTGTGCCAGGTCATCATGTCAATGTTCAGGGTGTAAGGTTTTGCACCACAAGAACTTATTTGTATGTATAATATTTTCCATTTTAATGTGCCCATGCAAACAAGAAATAATGCCACCTGGCGTTATCAGTGCATAAGGGGGCTGCAAAAACAAGTCCAACAATCCCTGTGACCTGTTTCAAACATAAGCATTAAATTGAGAAAAATTCCTTATTAAACAGTTAACAAAGAGGAAAAAGATAAAAAGTGGGGAAAAAAAAACAATCTAATTTAAGACAGTAGACACAATTGTCACCATTTAAGAAAATTTGTGTGTTCCCATCTCTATAAGATAAGAGCATGTTTGTATATAATTTCCCATTTTAATGTGCCTATGTGAAGGAAAAACAGTATCACGTGGCGAGATTGGTGCCTATGGGGATGCTAGAACAAGTCCAACAATCCAATTGCCTTGGTTCTTATACAAATGTTAAATGAAGGGACACTTCTACAAACTTCCTTATTTAACAAATAACAAAGGGAAGGAAAGAAAGAGAGGGACTCTTTCACCAAAATATCTTATTGAACAGTTCACGAAGAGGAGAAAAGATAAAAAATGGGGAAAATAAACAATCTAACTTAAGACAGTGGACTCAATTGTCACCATTTATGGGAACTAATCAGAAACCTAGTATGGTAGCAACCACAGTTACACAATGAAAGAAGGAAGAGGTCAAGAGACCACTGAGAGTAAACAGTAGGTAAAGAGTACTGGCCTCTTCCCAGCCTGAGAGTCTATCCTCTCATTTTTATTTTGAAAATATATGGTACCCCCACCTGAACTGGTCTCTTCCCAACCTAAGAGTCAATCCTCCCATTTTTATTTTAAATATATATGGTACGCACCCCACACAGTTTTTGAAATGGAGACCAATGAGAAAAAAAATACCAGTGAATGTCACGACATAGTGTCCCAACATACACTATTGCTGCATCAGCCGCCATCCACCCCATGTGTCCTCCCCTTAGTATTGGGAGAGAAAGGGGGAAAACCTGAGGACCAGGATAGAGTTCACCTGGGTCGGCAACCAGGGAAGGCCTGAAGTAGGGGTGGGGGGAATAGGGGAACAGCTGGAGGCCTGCCAAGCCTCCCAGCACCCCTGAAGCTAGGGAGAATGCCTCTGGTATGGGGTATCCCCTAACCCCATACCTGGGAAGAGCTGATATTAAGGCCTTTCTGAAATATCTTTTTGCTTTCAGGAACTATAAGAAGACAGAGAACGGATGCCCATATTCATTCCAAAAATGTCCTAGTGATGTCAGCACAAATACTGGCATACCTGGAGTTTGATCAAATTGATATCTCTGCAAAGAACCATATTGAAGCAGGGTCATTGTATCAGATGGTGCAACAGGCATGGGTGTGGCTGGGTAGGGATCATGCCTGGCTCTCCTCCCAAGATTGCCAACTTGCAGCTTCTTGGCCAGTGTACACATAATTTTTCACAGATTGGTTTATAAAAATTTTTTAAAGAGGTTATAGCCTCAACCAACCCTATTTTTAGAGAGAGCTTGAAAGTTCAGTGCTGCCTATAAGTCTTTCACTGTCCCAGTATTTTTACAGGTAGACTGAAATGGAATCTTGTACTCCCCACAGATGGACACAAAGTGTTTCTGCATTCAATTTGGTTAAGCTGAAATAAATCTGAATATTTATAATTATTATATATTAGATGCAAGATAAAACTTAAGAAATTAAAATTTATTTCTAAATGTGGTTCAAAAAACAAGTAAGATTTTAGTTTGTATTGCCATTAAGAGACCTAGTCAAAGCTTTATCAGGAGAGCCAAAGAATTCCAGGATACTATGAAGTGCTTGCTTCAGCTTTTTGAGAATATTTTTTTTCAGTGGTATGTCCCAGGGGAGTTAGAAGTTCTCAATAGTATGCTTAGTGCTCACTCTGGGAGACTGGCTAGCACTTCAACTGGACAATAGAGTGCCACACCTGTCTTTCCTCCAGGATTACTTCTTGTTCTGTTCTTAGGGGGCCATAAGTAGTGCCTAGGATTGAACTTATACAGTAGATACCTGCTATATTTACAAGTGTCTTACCTGCTATACTCTCCTGAGTGCCTTATATGAGGAGTTGGGAAAATAATTGTTGGTAAATTTTACTTGATTTTTTTTCATTCCAAAAATGTCCTAGTGATGTCAGCACAAATACTGGCATACCTGGAGTTTGATCAAATTGATATCTCTGCAAAGAACCATATTGAAGCAGGGTCATTGTATCAGATGGTGCAACAGGCATGGGTGTTTTGTATACTGTGGCTCTTTGCCAAGTTTGGATTTTGTTCTGCATTTTGACCCTCACTCAAAATGGCAAAATGCAATATGTGTTTATTAGATCATTGTTAAAATTAGATGCTTTTGTGTGAGTGTTTGTTTGTTTTGGCAGGTCACTGCTTGGTGTGGCCATCAGACTCTCACAGTTTAACATTTTGGCTCTTTGTGTCGAATTTGTTCGCCACCCCTGGAATAAGATGTAAATTACAGGTGGAGTCAGAAATGGCTGAAGAGCTGTAATTGGGATTTTGCTGAAGGCTTAGTTCTCATGTCAGACTTGATCAGACTACAAAAGCAAAATATCTGCCATGATAGTGCTCATGGTTATTCACAGAGAAAGTTTCTCTCACTATAAATGCATTGCCATTTTAGAAAATTCATCAAGTGTTTGTGAGTCAATAAAGTTAGGATGCTTTGGAATCAGAGTAAATATATCAAAGTGATGAGAATAAAGCTACACAATGTTTTGGAATGCTCTCATTGATCTTCTTATGAGGTCTCTAAAATATGATCGTGATATTGAGCATCAACGTTTTAATCTAAAAATATATCTCTCATAATTTTGTTGACAGCATTCCAATGTATGAATTACATAATCACCAAGCATATAGTAAGAAAAAAAGTCCTTTCATTCATTTTATAAGTACTTATGAAAGTTAGGGTACATGTGTAGGGCACTTTGAGGCTCTGGGATATAGAATATAGCAGCAATAAAAAATGTTCCTTACTTTATGGAATTTGCACTTTAGTTGGTAGAAGGATAATAAGTAATGGATAAATGAAACATATCATGTCAGTCATAAGTTTTGAGGCCTCTTTGTCAAGCATTTTACTTCTCTCTGTGTGTCTTTATTTTATGGAAAACAATATGTAAATTCTTCAAAAAACTGGAAATTGAATTCCCATATGATCCAGCCATAGCACTCCTAGGGATATACCCTAGGAACACGAGAACACAATCAAGATTGCCTTCTGCACACTTATATTCATTGCAGCTCTATTTACAAAAGCTAGAATCTGGAAACAACCCAGATGCCCATCAACAGATGAATGGCTAAAGAAACTGTGGTACAGGTGCACAGCCATCAGGAGTGATGACATCATGCAATTTTCTTATACATGGATGGACATGGAAACTATTATGCTAAGTAAAATAAGTCAGAGGGAGATAGATAAACAGAATAGTCTCACTCATCTATGGAACTAAAAAATAAAAGACATTAATTTAATAATATACTGAGACAATAGAGATGAGGACTGGAAAGGCTAGGCATACCACAAAGAGTGGTGAGTCCAGTTAGAGAAATAACTACACTAACAACTATCACGACAATGGTAATGAGATAAATAAATGTCTGCCTCAAATACAGGAAGGTGATGGGAGGCATTGGTGGTGGAAATGTTGCCCTGGTGAATGGGATGTTCTTTATATGACTGAAACCCAACAACAAACATGTTTGTAATCATGGTGCTTAAATAAAGATATTATTAAAAAAAACTTTTAGACACTGCGGTCTACAATATAGTTACTGAAGAAGTATCACATATGTCACTTTTGCTCCTTTCAGTACCCAGTTCTTGTCCAAAGAAATCATTTCTAACTATCACTATCATAATGGTCTAGTCTGTTCCTTACCTTCAGTCCCCTGATGTTTGTGGTACAATTCCTACCATGAATCAGTTCTCTGGCCCTCAGCTCTATTGTCTTTGAGTATTATTACCACACTATCTCATTTTTATAGACCACAAAAGTGTGATCATTCTATGTCTAACATTCTTCTTTGATTCATTTGTTCCCTATAATACTCTCCATGTATAAGAAAATTTCATAAATTCTCTTTATTAACAGCTGCAGAATATTCCATTGTGGAGATGTATGGCAGGTTTTTATCATTTATCATGGGTTGCTTCTATATTCAAGGTATTTATTATAAAAACTGCCGCATTAGATAGTACTGCAGTTGCTTTCATTGAATTGTAGTTTTGAAACTATATTTAGAAAACTCTAAGGACTCTACAAAAATGTTCTAGAAATGATACATTTGTATAGTAAAGTGGTAAACTACAAAATTAATATACAAAAATCGATGTCTTTTCTAGATACAAGTAAAAAAGAAGAGAGAACATTATAAAACAATCCCATTCACAATTTGCCTCAAAAAGTCAGGCTAGGGTTTTCCTGCTTTCCTGCATGAGGCAGCCAATAAGATGACAGCAAACATATTCTCTTCAGGGCAGGCACAGGGTAAGCTGTGCCCACACAATAAGGATGGAGGCTTATTTCTGCCTTGTGTATGGGCACAAGAGAGCCATTATAAAAAGCTGCTGCCTTGATCCCTGCCTGGTTTTCTGCTTCCTTGCATGAAGCAGTCAAGAAAATGACAGTGAACATAACCTCTTCAGGGCCCAGCGCAGGGTAGGCTATCTTTGCCCAGTAAGGGTGAGGCAGAGGAGCTGTGTGTATATTTTAGCCCATCAACTCCACCACAACCTGTAGTGAAAACCACATTACAAGTGTGGCAATGGGGAAACACAGGACAACACCATGCACAGAGAATGAAGATGGCAGCTCTGATGACCTGAAAAGTACCAATCACCTAGTTAGCCCCTCAGATAAGGAGTTTAGAGTAGAAATATGGAGGATATTCATAGAACTCAAATAAAACATAGATCAAGCTGAACAGACCACAAAGATAGATATTAGAAAATTCCAAACTGAAATAACAGGACTGAAAAACGCAATAGATGAAATGAGAACCTCAATAGAAAGCATATACAACAGAGTAATAGCATCTGAGGACAGAATTAATAAACTGAAAGATGAGATGCAGAACAACTCCATACAGCAGAAGATAATGTAAAAGAACCTTATAAAAATGATCAAACAATGGAAAAAACACTCAAAGAAGGAAACAGATGAAAATAGAAGTCCCTGATAAGTTCAACAGAAACAACATAAGTATCATTGGAGTCCCAGAGACCCAGAAGGAAAATCAACAATCAAGGGCATCATAAGAGAGAAACTCCCAGAACTAAAGATTGCATGCAAGCAGTATTGCATTAAAAATAGGCCCTCAAAGCAATGGAGTAGAATTGAATATTCTAAGATTGACCTCCCGGTATACAATTAATTAATTTTTGATAAAGAGGCAATAAATACAAAATAGAGCAAGGAAAGCCTCTTCAACAAATAATATTGGGAAAACTGGTCAACTACATGTAAAAAATAGTGGACTTAGACCTCTCTATAACAACATGTTCCAAGGTCAAATCTGAATGGATTAAATATCTTGATATCATACCTGGAACTATAGGGTACATAGAGGAAAACGTAGCAGAATACTCAGTGATATTAAAGCTAAAGTGATATTCAAGGATGAAAGACTATTGGCCAAGCAAGTGGAAGCAAAGTTAAACAAATGAAACTCATTCACTGAGAAGCTTCTTAACCTCAAGGAAAACTATGACAAGGACCCAAAATCTACTCCAATATGGGAGAAACGACTCACTCAACACCCACCAGATAAGTGGTTAATATCTAAGTTATATAAGGCATTAATAGAAGTAACATCTATCCACATTCAAGAATGTGAAGGAGAAATATAAATAGCCAAAAGGCGCTTAAAAATAGTTCATATCATTAATCATCAAGGTGATGCAATTAAAACAACAATAAGATGCCATTTCATACAACAGATACTAGCACATATTGCAAAGAACAAAACAACCAGTGCTGGTGTAGATTCAGGAAGATAGACTGTTATTCACTGCTGATGGTAATTGAGCCTGGTCCAGCCTTTTTAGAAAACAATACGAGTATTATTTAAAAACACTAGAAATTGATCTTCTATATGATTCAGCAACACCACTCCTAGGAAAATACCCTTGGAACACAAAATTACCATACATAAAAACCCTCTGCATTTCTATGTATTGTAGCACTATTTACAATAGCCAGAATCTAAAAACAACCCTACTACCTGATAATAGAGGAGTAATCATTAAATTTGCTTATACATAGATGAATATGTAAATTATTTTGCTGAGTGAAATGATTCAGAGTGAAAGATATAGACATAAAATAATCACTCACTTATGGGATATAAAAAATAAAAGGCAGTATGGTATTAATATCTAGAGATAAAGGTCAGGAAAAATAGGCCATGATAGGAAGCTGCCATAAATAGTGAAGCAGTGATTTTAAGATAGAGAAAGTTTCAGTGTGACAATGATAGTTGGAACTGATAAGTGTGTGCAAGAACTGGATGCTGAAAGGAGAAAATAATATGTTTGGTACCTTCATTAATAGTAGTGCAAACCAAAGTGTCACAACAAAAAATGAGAGAGAAAAATAGAGACAATTAAAATGCCTGCTCCAGAGGCAGGCATAAGGGGTACATGAGAATGAAACTGGGGACTTTGGTAACAAAAATATCTGCTTGTAAAGGGTGGTGTACATTTTATAATTGAAATTCAGTTTGAATAATTTTTAACCGTTGTGTTTAAATAAAAATGTATTTTTGCTGAGTCTTGAGGATTTTCTAAATATATTATTATAATATCTACAAATAGTGAGAGCTTGACATATTCCTTTTCTATCTATATCCTGCCCTGTCCTGTGGGAACACCATTCAATATAGGTTACTTTCTCAGGGGGAGCGTGCTTACATAGAACAAATAACAGACGCAGAGACAGACAAGACTGGGAGAAGGATTCCGTTTATTTTTTTTTTAAATATAATTTTAATTTTGATTGTATTGGCTTACATATTGTTGACAGTAATATTATAGGTACATATTTACATAAAATCAAGGGGGTTCCCATCACTGATTTGTCCTCCCCACTCATGTGCTTTTTTTTTAATAATAATTTTTATTTTTAGCAAAGTGGGTTACATATCTTTCACAGTAATATTTTAAGTACATATTAATATTGAATCAGGAGAATTCCTACCACTAAAGTTGTCCTCCCCTCACCCCTAATTTTTGCATGTAAAGAAAGCTCTTGTTGACAATAATATTTTAGGTACATGATAACTTAATATCAGGGGGATTCCCTTCACCGAATTGTTCTCCCTACACCTCTGTTCCTATCCTACCTCCCATATCTACCTCCCTCAGTCCCAGGCCTGCAAGAGTACGTGGTGTCCTCTGTGCCTAACTTGCTACCCAGTGGTCTTACACCTGTGTGGACTTGATAGCTCCCTTATTTCCTCCTGTAACTGAGGGTCGGGACTAGGTAGATCAAGTTACATAGTTTAGTTTGAAGAAGGGAAAAGTAATACACTGGAGTAAAAATCAAATACACCGAAAATGGATTCCATTTATTGAAGCAGGAGGCTCAGCTTAAATACTTTATGCGGGCAGGATTCTGCATGTATGCATGCAGATATGGCATAGATACATTGAACAGACAGAAATACCTAGATAACAGGGCCCATCGCAAGTGGGTCAGAATGTACAGATAATGGGACCCATCTCAGGTAGAAATGTACAGATAACGGGGACTTTAGATAAGTTAGACTCAGTTTCCCAGGGTTAAAACTCTATGCTCTCATTGTCTTTACTAAAGCTTTAAATGGTTGCACTTACTTCTGAGGGCTCCCTGCTTTTAGCAAAGTTCTCTGCTTGTAACAAGGGCATCTGGCTTGTACCCTGGATTTTTTTCTTTCCTAGTTGCATTGGAAAGTTATTCCAGTACTATATTAAATAGAAATTGTAGGAATTGGAAATTTTGACTTTTTCCTGGTTTTATTATCTGACCTAGTCTTCTTTGATTCAGGTTAGGTATTCATCCCAAAGAGCCTGGATGCACAGTTCTCTCTTTTACCCTGTCCTTAGGCCTCTTACCCTCTTGTCCTATTAAATAGGGACTTTCCTCCTCCCAGAATGCCATCTTCATGGAATCAAAACATCTTTGCACTATACCACTGATAAATAGGTTGAAGGGACTACCATCAAACCTGATAGATCATAGCTCTTTTGCTAGCCATCAATTTTAGTATGGCTTCTGAAATATAGGGACATAAGTCTTCAAGAATTAGCAATCTTGTTTCAGAGAGGGGTGAACCTTTAATGCAAAAATAACCCAATATAAGTGCCCATAACAAGCCCTCCAAAACCCATAAAGCACTATCTTCACTGCCTCAGGCATATAGAATCTATAGATTTGTGAAAATGGGGCTATCTTCTGAGCAGTATTTTCTCTTCTAGAGCAGAAAGAAAAGGTTCTTTGAACTTGAAACCTTGATGTCTGTTGTGTAGAAAACAAGATAGTTTCCTAGGTATAATGAACCAGTTTCATTTACAAGGGCAAGAAAATACAAAAAATAAAGATGGGGCTGGAACAGAGGCACAGTCATAGGGTGTTTGCCTTGCACTCAGCTGACCCAGGATAAACTACTGCGGTTCAATCCCCTGGTGTCCTATATGGTCCCCCAATCCAGGAGCTATTTCTGAGTGCATAACCAGAAGTAATGCATAACCAGCAGCATAACCCATGAGCATCACCTGGTATGACCCAAAAACCAAAAAAAAAAAAAAAAAAAAAAAAAAAAAAAAAAAAAAAAAAAAAAAAAAAAAAAAAAAAAAAAAAAAAAAAAAAAAAAAAAAAAAAAAAAAAAAAAAAAAAGGCAGATTGAGATAAATGGCTGCTAGTGGAGCCTAGGGCTTCAAAACGAGGATCTGGTGAGATGCAGGTCTGGAAACAAATGTTGATATGGGAAAGTAATCCACACAGCGAAATGGTACAAGAACAGGTTCAGGAAATCCAAGGCTCAAGCAAGGAATTTAACCACTCAAACCATCTGCTCCTAGGATGGAATGCAGCTCAGTGGAAGAAGACTGAAGAATGAGCCTCTGCCTTCCTCAGACTCTTGCTTTTATTGACAAGGACCATGCCACACCCTAGGGTGGGAGAGGAATACCAAGTAGGGAATAATCCAATATCCCATCATCAGAGCACACCCTAGGGTGTATGAATATTGATTAGGGTAGGACCAATAAATCAACAGATGGCTGTTTTCATAAACACAGAAATGTGCTTGCTTTAGGCGATTTTTTTTGACATATGCCCACAAAAATTTTTGTAGTTTAAGCAAAGGTCTTATTTGAGTTCAGTACAGATACTGTTCAAATTGTGTCAATATCTTATTACTCTTTCTAACCACTTATTTGGAGCAATTTCTGAGATGAGGGAGGGCAAATGTAACACACATTTTAAGACCAGGAAAGCATAAAGACTTACTCATATCTTATCTCCTCTTTCAAAGGTTTGTTTTGTATTTTAGCTTTGTATTTATTTCAATAGGCTCAGTTTGCTGCAGCACAAAAGGATTTAGGTGGGTACAGAGTACTCAGGGTTGTAGAGTGACCTACTCATTGTGGTATGATGTCCCATTATAAATTCCTGTTGCCTAGGTATGCTGAACTCCTACTTATCATCAGTTTAGCATATTGTTACTGTGAGTGGCTTGCATCCCAGCAATTCTCACTGAGAGAAATACCCTATGACAGAGAAGTAGGTGAACATGAATAGTGAAATATGAAATAAATGATGACCACACAAGAAGTATGGGGACAACACAATTCTGGCATATGTGTGACAAATTTAATCTTTAAGCAGGGAGTTTTTTAAAGGGGTAAAAAGCCAGTCATAGGTATTGAGAAGAATGTTTACAATTACAAAGCAGTGTTTTAACAGTAAACAATGCATTAAGCTATGGGTGTGAGCAGTAAGAATTCTTAGTTACAAAGGAGAAGGTCACAACTCAAGGTAGCTTTTAGCAAAGTAACTTCAAATGCAAAATAAGTAAGAAGTAGAAAAAAATCTAGGAACTCAACCTTTACTGGGATGGACTCTATTATTAAGAGGTCAAGTGAAAGAAAGAGCTAAATCCATTACTAAAATGAAGTTCCCATTTTTTGGGAAAAGCCAATAACCCAGACCTACATTTTGGCTATGCCCTTGCATACCAGAAACTGAGGCTGCAAGGACATTTTGAAAAAAAAATTTTTTTTCTTTGATTTTGGTGGTAAATATTATTCAGGAAAGGGGTTTTGATCAAGGTTATATTTTGCCTGTAAATATCAGCACAAGGGAGAATTCATTTTAAGGCCGAATAATATGAAGAGAATATAATGTTGGTACCATAACACGAATCTCAAAAATATCTCTTCAGGAATTCCTCAACTCTCCATGCAGGGGCAAAACTATCCACAGCAGGTTTTTTGAGAAACCTTGTGGGATTCTCAGTTCTCCACACCAGGGAAATCCAGGGATACATCTGGTGGGCCCGGGTTCCCCTTAAATAGAGATATCTATGCATAGCCCGACATATTGTTACACCCTGATACTCAGGGAACTGTTTATTTCCATGATTTCCATTTTCTTATGATGTGTTTTGCATTAGAGTCCAGTATCCCAGAGTAACAGGTTCTATTGTATGAGTAATTTCACTAACAATAGTTTAGAACCTGTAAGCAAGGTGGATATTCTTGTTAGTAATTTAATTTGCAACTTTATAATATTCTAGTTAATTTTATTGCATGACATTCAGTCTACAACTACATCCCCTCTACTCTTGCTCCATCTGCCAAATCATTGTCTTTCCAATTAGGGTGTCTGTATATGTTACTCAGTTTCTCTAATTCCCTAATGTTGGCAGTTTAAGGCAGAATATATGAAGGAAAATCAGAGTGTCCCCAGCAGTCCTAGTTTGTGGACAAACCCTTCTCATTAAATAAGCCCAAATCAGACTATAGTGCACTCTGTGAGCCAGGATGCATAAGCATTTTGGTTGCTCCCCTGGATGTTTGATAGCAGGTATCCAGAACCTCTTAAGTTTGTTTGAGTGCTAAGCTGCCAGATCAACTTCTCTTCCTCCCTATAATAAAGCATATTGTGTCCTTTTTTGCAGTATAGTACTTTCATGCTCTGGGCCAAATGAAGAAGTGATCTTCATAAAGCAGATGATGTCATCAAAATAATTACACCTGACTATCTTCTCACTGCACTAACTTCTCTTTCTTGCTTCTTGCCTCTGTGAAGGTGAAGCATCTGCACATGGTGCTGTGCCACAAACTTGAATACAAGAATCCCACCACTGAAAGGACTCTCAAAAATTCACATTATTGACTTGCATGTTCAAACTGGGCCATGCCATAGACTCACTCTTTCATCGAACTGGATGTAAAATCTTTGTAAAGATAGATCTATGAAAGACCTGGCTGTTATAAACATGCTCACAAATGCAGCCACCATGTTCAAACTGGGCCAGCTCTATAGATTCACTCTTTTCTCAAACAAGATATAAACAAAGCCCTGAAAAATCATGGTAAACTGGCTTACACAGCAGAAATGTGGTCATCTCGGGAGGAGAGGGTGTACCAAGCCCCTCCTGCCCTGAAAAAGACACATTTGCTGCCTCCATTACCCACAATCACTGTTTCACTGATGGCCTTGCCTCATTACTGACCCTCTGTGATTTCCTTCAGGTATGCCATTTTGGGAGCTGATATCATCAAAGCTATTTTTTTCCAATAACTTTGCTTTCACTTATTGGAAATGCATATATTACTATCAACTATGTCAACTACGTGATGCATTTTCTTTAACTAAATGAAAAAATAAAATACTTTATGCTTAGTGAAAAACAATCATATTATTCAACCATTTTCTTTGGGATAGTGAATAAGAAAACTGAGACTGGGAGACATAAATTGATCTTGCCTAGTCTGTGGTAAGACCAGACCATAATCAAGGGTTTGAGATAAACAAGGGTGGGTATATCTGGCCTGCAATATAAGACCCACAAAAACATGTGGCCTGGACCTTATCCATAATAGACAGACCCTTTTACAGATGTTCAGGGCCAATCTACCTACCTATATTGTACATTCCCTTGGCAGAGAAAATATTCCTTGCTGCAGGCAGCTTCTGTCCTACAGCAGCAGTAGGATTTCAATGAATCAGGGAGAGTGGGTTGCACTGGTGGTGAAATATGAAATAATGAAACCACACACAAGTATGTGGGGTCAACACATTTTCTGGCAGGAGTGTGACAAGTTTATTTTCCAAACAGGGGTTTTTATAGGGGTAAGCCAGTCACAGGTGCAAAGTTTAATAATACTTACGCATATGAGTGTGAACTGTAACAATTCTGAGTTGCAAAGGAAAGGTCATACTCAGGGCAGTTTTTAACAACTGACTTCAAATGCAAAATAAGAAAAACTAAGAAGTAAATAAAATCTAGGAATGTGGTTCGGACCAAGGTGAACTCTATTGTTTCAGAGGTCAAGAAAGGGGCCCAATTCCCTAAGGTGAGTTCCCATTTTCTGAGAAGGGTCAATAGTCCAGCATCTGCACTCTAGCTATGACCTTGCTTACCAGACACTGAGGCTGCAAGAACATAAGAGAAAAATATTGTCTTTTGATTTTAGTGCTAAATATTATCTAGAAAAGGGATTCTTTTAGTAAACTTTGGTGCTAGGATTTCTGAAAAGAATTTGATCGAGGCCATATTTTTGCCTGAGATTTTAGAAAGGAGAGATAGCCAAATCATGACAGAAAATGTAATACGAAGCATAAATTTATCTCTTCAGGAATTCCTCAACTATCCACGCAGGGAATAAAGCTTCCACAGTGGGCCTTTGGAGGAACCCCGTGGGGGACACCTCACATTTCCACATCAGGGAAATCTAGGGACACATTTGATATTCTGAGCTCCCCTAAAATGGAGATGTTTTTGCATGCTGTGACTATTCTTTTCCTTTAATAGAGGGTCAAAATATAGGTTTACCTTGGGGCTGGAGCAATAGCATAGTAGGTGGGGCATTTGCCTCACACAAGGCCAACCCGGGTTCAATTCCCTGAATTCCATATGGTCCGCTGACTTCTGGAGTGACTTCTGGAGATAGAGCCAGGAGTAATCCCTGAACGCTGCCAGATGTGGCCCTAAAATCATACCAAACCAAAACAGCTGTATAATGCACTTCTTGGGGTAAATTTAAGAAGCTTAGCAAAAATATGTTAAGTATAAATGTCCACTGATGGCATGCCTCTTTTTCTGTATTTTAATTAATAAAACTTGGAATATTATACAGGCATTGTATATTGTATACAATATTGTATATTGAGTTCATGTAGCAAGTGGTTCCTAAATTATGAAGAGTTTCCTAAATTTCCTAAATTGTTTCAGTGGCAGTTAGAAACTACCACTCCTGGTAGTTCTCTCCCTCAGTGTGTGGTGTCAGCTTATTGTCCCAGTTACCTGTTGAGGACACAGTTTGTTTTCTGCTATTGCCCTTTCAAACAATCTGTGTTGGGTCTGAGGTGGGAGGCATGCAGTCGTATCATACTCTGGTATCTGTGTTTTTTTTTTTTATTTGTGAGAATCCTGCCTCTGACAAAGTGTAGTGGGACCCAGAGTTTCTTGACAGGGTTGTCATCTATAGAAACATAAATGTCTCCTTTCCCTTGAATAAGGAGATTACCAGCATAAAGAAAAACAGCTCTTAGGATGGTGCTGATGGTGAGAAAGGCCTTGGCTTGCCATCCCAGACCACGTGGCTCCAGCCCCCACTAAACGGCGGGTCTGGAGGTTCATGAAAGCGGCAGGTAGAAATCTCACTCACAGTCAGGCTTCATGAGAAATAACATCTTTATTCATCCTAGCCATCAGATGTGGCTTCTACCATTTAAGTTAGCCCTGCATCTTCATTCATCCATGTCACCTCTGACCTAAGAGTTGGCCAGAATCCAAGGAGCAGACAAAAGGGCAGATATTCAGAAATCACAGACCTATATGCCCTTCCAAGACCCCTCCCAGGAAATGGGCAGGGTCTGCAGGTAAGGTAAACACAATATCCGGTTCCCAAAACCTCGCCCAGAAATGGGCAGGGCTCAGGTAATTATCTGTACCCAGGGGTTAAGGCAACACCAGCAAACACTGATTATGTGAATTACTGTTTTTTTGTTTTGTTTTGTTTTTGTTTTTATTTTTGTTTTGATCTGAGACTCTTCTTTAAAGTGTCCTTCTTCAGCTGTATAATGCATTTCTTGGGGTAAATTTAAGAAGCTTAGTAAAAATATGTTAAGGATAAATGTCCATTGGTGGCATACCTCTTTTTCTGTATTTTAAAATTTGAATTCTGAGGGTTCTGTGAGCTCTTTCAATTATGCCTTGTCCTCAGGGATTATAGAGTATTCCAATGATATGTTTAATTTGCCATTCTTTTTAAATTGATTGAAAAGTTTTTCTGGTTTAAACAGGGCCATTGTCCATTTTTATGGATTGGGGGAAGCTCCTGACAGAAAAACATTGTAGCATGAATATGAAAATATCTTCAGTTCTTTCAGAATTCATTGGTGTTCCCCATATAAAATAAGAACATGTATCCCAAACTACATGGAGATAGGCTTTCTTTGGAAAAAAAATAAACACGTATAATATCTATTTGCCATTATTTAATTATCAGTTACATGTGTTCTTTTATTCAAAGGTGCGTAAATGGTACACTTATTGACAATCTGTCTGGCTTGTCTCCATGGAATATGATAGTTCACATGCAAGTGGCAACTATTTGTATGAACACTGAATGTTCTTCTGCAGGTTACTAACATATTGGCATGGCCAAATAGTCAGCAGTTCCATTTCCTTGAGCCATCGGCCCTGGGAAGCCAAAATGGGCTCATATGTGAGTGATAAATATTGAAATGGAAGTACAGTTGGATATTTCCTGTGGCTACTGTTAAACCAGAAAGCAAATAAAAGCAAATGATGAATGGCCAGCTCTGGCTTATCTATCTCCACATCACTCATCTTGCCAGGTTCTGTACCAATCCTGTAAAAGTTTATTAAGTGAGAATTCTTTTTTTTTAATTTTTTTTGTTTTGTTTTTTGGGTCACACCTGACAGTGCTCAGGGGTTACTCCTGGCTCCATGCTCAGAAATTGCTCCTGGCAGGCACGGGGGACCATATGGGGCACCGGGATTCGAACCGATGACCTTTTGCATGAAAGGCAAACGCCTTACCTCCATGCTATCTCCCGGGCCCCATAAGTGAGAATTCTTTACTCTCGTATCTTGTACACATTTGTTAGACATCAATTTATTTATTCTTCCAGGTTCAGTACCAGCCTTAGGAAAGTCTTTTTAGTAAGTACTCTTCACTACTGTAAAAGCACTCTTCCCTTCTTGTGGCATGCACGTGGGAAATTTTTTATGGCTATGTCATGCTCAGTTTGTCTTGAAAGATGTTTGTAAATATCCCAGAATATCATAAAGTAACTCAGAAAGAGGTTTATATAGTCAATTAATACTCAATTAGAGAATATAGCACATTTGGTGCAGTGAGAAGGGGCTGAAATAGCTATACTAATTTTTTTTATTCAATACCTTAAGAAATTTGTTAGTCCATTTACTGTTTTGAGGTTTTCACGTCCTTGTTCAGGCGCCATTCTATGTGGGTAATTCTGTGTGGTCTCAGCTTGCAGTTTTGCGCAAGAAATCAGACAGAAGCAAAAATAGGGTTTTAATTGTCAGTGATGTTCTTAGGCAATTTTAATCACTATAGCTTTATAACGTAGTTAAAAATTAAGTAGGTGATGAGATACCCCCACTTAAAATTTTTCAATATAGCTTTGACTATTATTATTGATATTTTGTTGGATTACGAGTTCTACCCTACTCAGTATTTGTTCTCCACCCTAGAATATGATCTGGTGATTGGATTACTGGGTCCCTTTCTACTTATTCAGTCTCCCATCTCCAGGTGTAGTCTGTTCCTTCCTAATAAATATATTGGGTTGCAGGAAAATGCTCTCGTGTGTTTCCAGACTTCCCACAGAGCTCTCTGCTTTATTGCTGTAACTAGGACTTCTAATACTTATTAGTTAAAGTCAGACATCAGACATCCTTGACTTGTGCCTAAACTCAGAGGAGAATATTTCAGTTTTTCACCATTTTGAATAATACTGGATATGTTTCTTTATAATAGATGGGCATCACTATCTTGAGGAAATTTTCATCAACAGCTTTCGTGTTAAGGGTTTATTCAAATTATGAGTGATTATGCAATCATTGCCCGAGGGCGGGCAGGCGTCTTGGGCTTCGGGCTTCCTGGCACATCTCCTCAGCAACTGCGAAGGCTGTCCCACCACTACTGCGGAACTCCTTCAACTGGCTCCGTGCCGTAAGCCCACCAACCACCTCCACCACCACCACTGCTGCCTTACCAAATATTTTAATATTTTCAAACAAAACTTATATTCTGCTACCTAGACCCAGATATAGTATTTCCCAGTGGTGTGGTGATGGTGCTCAATTTGAAATACCCAGAGCTAACATTCCCATAATATCTCTTTGTTTTTATTCATTTGTTTTATCCAAAGATTAAAAATTTCCAGGTGCAAAAGTTCTATGCCACTTCAGAATATTGGCGCAGCTCTTTAAAGGTGTCTCACATGACCTATCTAGTTGTCAGTTCACAAGGTGATTGCCTATTTAACTGTGAGAATCCACTTACCTTTATTCTGCTTTCTTTCACTCTAACATATCTCATTTTTATTTTATTTTATTTATTTAATTTTTGGTTTTCAGGCCACAGTCGGTGACTCTCAGGGATTACTCCTGGCTATACGCTCAGAAATCACCTCTGGCTTGGAAGACCATATGGGACGCTAGGAATGAACCAAAGTCAGTTCTAGACCATGCCCTGAGTCACCACTCCGGCCCAGATATCTCATTTTTAGAAGAATTTATATTTACAGTGTAACCTCTTATTACTCTATTATATATGAAAATGAATGTCACTTGGCTGATGACTTTTTATATTTGGGGGATTTTTTTCCAGGGTCAGCACTTGGACTAACTCAGGTTCTATGAAATAAAAAATTCTTCCAGCAGGGGGCATTATAGGCTTCTAAAGATTAGAAAGACTCTAGAGCCAGGCGCATCACCAAGATTTTGTCCTGGAATTCAACAGAATTGTCATGTGATTCTTTTCGAGAAAAGACTAGTTCTGTAGCCTGATGAATGCAAACACATAACTATTGAGTTCCTTACCTTGATAATAATCAATGATCGCACAATGATGACTAACGGGGTTAACTTGGCACTTACCCTAAGCAGGCAAGGATGAGAACAGTGATTTCAATTTCACTTTTCTTTTTATTAAGATAAGAGACTAGAAAAAAAAAAAAAAAGACTACCTTAAAGGGCATCCAAAATGAAATTCAGATCCGTAAATTCTCTGGCACCTTCAGCTGACATTTTCAAAACCAACAATCTCTGTTAAACTATTCACCTGTAGGGGCCCGGGAGATAGCATGGAGGTAAGGCGTTTGCCTTTCATGCAAAAGGTCATCAGTTCGAATCCCGGTGCTCCATATGGTCCCCCGTGCCTGCCAGGAGCAATTTCTGAGCATGGAGCCAGGAGTAACCCCTGAGCACTGCCGGGTGTGACCCAAAAACCAAAAAAAAAAAAAAAAAGACAACAAAAAAAAAACCTATTCACCTGTTTAAAGCTACTTGTTTTTCTCAGTCTGACTTTTTTCCACATCCTATAGGAAATAGTCAAGATAAGCCTCACATAAGATTGTTACCTCTGCTTAGTGTTGCTGAAGTCCACCCTCTTTTCCTCTCTTATCATTTATGTTGTAAATATGTCTCTCCAAACAGGGACTCTAACTATTAAAGGTAGAATACATACTGGAGGAAGATGAACAGACAATATGGATTTTCTAACACACAGGAAATATAGTCATTTAAAGGTGTATTTGAAATAAATAGAAACTGCAATGCCCTTCATCTCCTAACATCTCATATATCAATCATTTTAAGCAATTCTGGAAAAGATATAGCAGACCACACACACTTACAATACTTTGGAATAAGTATAATTATCAATTTTTTTTCTCTCTGTTTTAGAGATTAGGTTGCTCCCTAAACATGCAAGGGGAGCCCAGAATTTGGAAAAAAAAATTATCATCTCTGGAGTTAACAAAGAGACAGCCCAAACAAAGATCAAAAATAGACACGAGGAGAATTGCAACTCAGATATTGAGAGGACTGAACCTGATCCTCTACACCATCAAGAAACATTTGACAATTTCTCAGAGAACTTGCTTGAAGTTAAAAAAAATATATGAACACCTCAGGATAAGTCAATCAGGTTTTGTAATTAGAGCATGCTACCTCCGTGTCCTTCATGCCCCAAGTATTCCACCCCTCTACCCCACCACCACCTCTAACAAGGCAAGGAGAGGAGAATTACTATCATTAACGCTTGTACAACTTGTACACTGCAACGCCTTCCTGGGTGGCTGATGGTAATGAGAAACTGTGCTATCTTGAGACTCAGGCCCTTTATCTCCATTAGAATCTTCATATGCATCATCTACAATTCTATGTACAGCTGATTCCAATTAGAAACCACAATAGCACAGTGGTAGGGCATTTACTTTGCACGTGGCCAACCTAGATAAACCTGGGTTCGATTCCCTAGCATCCCATATGGACCCCATGACCTGCCAGGAGTGATTTCTCAATTCAGAGCCAGAAGTAATTCCTGAGTGCCCCCCCAGGTGTGGCCCAAAAATCAATAAAAGAGCACAGAATACACACATATGCACACACAGGAGTATAGGATATATAGATATACCCTATATATAGTATAGACTGGAGTATACACACACACACACACACACACACACACACACACACACACACACACACACA